>JAFBJT010106359.1:51003-63834 GCA_016785325.1 Chascanopsetta lugubris
GACAGACACACACACACATCGTTTACATAGGTAGGAGCCTATTAGTGAGTGAGTGACTGAGTGAGTGTGTGAGTGAGTGAGTGAGTGAGTGAAGGACAGAATGAGTGAGTGAAGGACAGAGTGACTGAATGAGTGAGTGAGTGAGTGAGTGAGTGAGTGAGTGAGTGAGTGAATGTTAGTCTTTTATGAGTGAGCGACAGAGGGAGTACATGAGATAAAATGACCCTTCTGTGTTGCAGGGTCAGTGGCGTTGATTATTCGTGTGTGTGTGTGTGTGTGTGTGTGTGTGTGTGTATGAAGCAAACTTTAAGCTGTAGCATAAGAGAATAGAACAAATGGATGAGTAGAGAATTGGAGAAATGAAAATAGAGCAAGAGCTGAAGACTGAAAGGAAGGAAGGAAGGAAGGAAGGAAGGAAGGAAGGAAGGAAGGAAGGAAGGGAGAAGCAGCTATTCTGGGCTCTTATTAACAGGTCCTACTGGTACAGCAATTAATAATCTAGTTCAGTATTTAACATGGGACCTGGTCCCTGGTGAGGACGTTTTAGCGAGCTTTGATGCTGAAAGAGCCGCCCCCCCCCCTCCACCCCCCCTCTCCCCCCACTGCTCCTCTCCTCTCCTTAAGTGCCTCCCCTGGTGTTATTTGTGTGTTGGTTTTCTTTAGTTAAGCTCAGAAACAGACCAAATTGTTATTCCCCAAATTTCAGGCCAATTTTCCATCAACACTCCAGCTCGTTGGGGGAAATGCTCTTAATTCATCAGAGGAAGTGGAGAAAAGGATAGATTCCCTTCAGGCTGTTTGAAGTAATGTAAATGTATTTATTTTTGGAGGGGGGGTTGGGGCTGCTTCAAAAAAAAAAAAAAAGACTCCCCTCCATGTGTGTAGAGTTTCCTGTGTCAGTTGGTGCCAATTAAAATGTCCATCCCCAAATGTATATTTATTGGCCGTCAGTTTTGGCCAATACACTTCATTTATACATAAATACTGTCAATAAAAGATTAAAAAAAACTGTATAAAAGACTGTTTTACAGACATAGTACAAGTATAATTCACCCTGTCAGGCACCAGGGCCATCAGGGCCCATTCCAGGTCCGCTATCCTTTCCAAGGATGCTGAGGAGTGGGGGATTACCCATCTACCCTTGAGTCAGTGGACGGCCCACTTGACCTCCTGAGACAACTCTGCCACAGTCAAACACTGCACCACCTCTACAGTGTCATCCTCAAGCCCCCTCAGCTCTTCGGCACACACACGGTTTGGTGAGATCTGTCTTCCTCACATGACTCCAATACTTAGCTCGCTAGCTCGCTAGCTGGAGAGCCGCCGTCTTTCCCTGACTGTTTTTACACTGGAGGTTTCAAACTCGTAATGTGAGTTGAACTCCCCTCTGCTCTGTAGACATCACTTATCTTCTTTCCCACACACTCAGTCAGTTGCTAAGAGATGGTCGTCGAAAATAACTTGCCTTTGGATACCGTCAGACTTTCTTTGTTGTTTTCGGAGTTTGGAAGAAAAAATATTGACAGACTTGAGATGAAAATAGAAAGTTGGAGTAAAGATTACAGAGTAACGTTATAATCTTACGTACATTTTCAAGATAGCTCCATGAAGGTTCTCTCATCAAGACGTGAATAAATACTGCCTCCTGGTGGTCAATATGTAAATGGAAGCCCAGAGCATTAAATTAAAAAAATCCTCTGCTGGTGACCTAAACAGTGGCAGTCAACATTGCATCTTAAAAAAATAGGTTTATCGCTGAGGAGCAATGAATCCAGAGATAAACGTCGGCCTGCGTAGCTTGTTGAATTGTTCAAATGTAAGCTGCTGTTGGATTTCCCTGAAAATATGGGATGGTCTTTCAATGACATCATCGGTCAGTGAACACGTCCACCACGGAGTGTGGTCCCTGAACTGAGACAGAGCCAGAGAATATATACGAATTATAAATGGCAGTAATCGACCGCATATCATATCACTGAGTTTAGATTTTATTTTCCATTCCCTCAGGTTTAAATCAGCTATTTTTGTGACACAACAATATACAACAAACACATTTGACTATGTACACACATGCAGTTTATTGGACAGATGGTTTCGCACATTTAATTGCTCACACCTTCTGTGTGTCTCTGCCTAAAACCTCTTCATATCACATTGACAGGGAACTACTTTACCTGATCTCCTCACACTTTGTCTCCGTGAACAGATTTAGTTCTGAGTGTTTACTTCAAGGTCTCCAGCTCTACTACTGACTGAGCTGTACCTCACATGTTAGTCACTGTCAATAAAAAGTTAAAAAAAGTTAAAGGTGCAGTGTGTCAGACGTCAGTGATTTTTGTAACTTCTAAAAAAATATTTAAAAACAATTATATATTTATATTTTCATTCATTTGTATGCACCTAAATGCATTATCTTTTTTTCCATTAGCCTTAAATGAGCCCATTACTGTATATTTACATGTGGAGGGGGGGGGGTCCTCTCTTCTGGGACAGCCATGATTTTATAAGAGCATGGAACTTTCATTTTACTCGTGTGTTTATGTTCAGCACTTGGTTTCAATACCAATTTTTTTGTATTGTCTTATGTTGGTGTGTCAAAAATTCAAAACACTGTGTGCTAAACTCACACACACACACACACACACACACACACACAGGAACAGGATCACGCTTCCCATCCAATAACACACTTTCACAACCACACAACCACATTTACCAAACACACACAAACTGTGTGTTGGAGCACTGAACACGGGAAAGAATGTTTTAATATGCACATGTACACGGAAAAACGCTCCCCCCCCACCCGCCCACCCACCCACCCCATTCCCCAACACATAAACATACACAAACCCAAACACACACACACACAGATCAGCATAAAGACTTTAAAACAGCGAGCTGGCATCCAACCAAAAGCAGCCGTCCTTAAATGCCATTCGATGCCAGCGCTGCCATCTGTTGCAGTCCGAAGATAGCACCTCTCGCACGACGCAGGCCACACAACACTTCCCTGAGATTCATGCTGTAGTTTTCACATATGGCCACAAACCATTCAGTCTGAGAGCAGTTTGGGTAAGTTACAATTTCGCAGCAATAACCACTTTCTCTCTCTCACGTCCTTCCTGACACCGTTCACTGTCGCTTCAAATCAAACCCGAGGGAGCCAAACAAATGAGACGATATTTCATTTTGAAAAGCGCCTGGGTATGAAACAACGTTCTTATCTTGGAATACTTTTGATGAGGACAGCTGTCTGCATTGGATGAATACATTGTTGAGGGTACGGTGTCTCAGATTTGGAGACATCTAGTGGTGAAGTTGCATGCCGTGTCCATCACACATGAGAACCTATGGTAGACTTCAGTTGTCAGTAAAAACTCTTGTCATCCTCTCAGGGCTCCTGTTAAAACATGGCGGCTCCCGCAGAGAAGACCCCCTCCACATGTAAACATACATGAGTGGGCTCATTTAAGGGTCTCTTCAATCTTACTCCCGATGTTAAAGCAAAGGAGGCATCAAACATGGAAGAGAGACATAATGTGTGTGTGTGTGTGTGTGTGTGTGTGTGTGTGTGTGTGTCTGCGTCCCTGTGTCTGCATCTTCAATTAGGAGGTTGAGTGAAATGTGTGTGTCTGTGACAACTGAAGGGCAAGCCTTTGCCTCAGGTTCGATCCCCCCTCCCCTCGTCCCAGCCACCCACACGCACACACAGACACACACTGATTCCTTCCCTCTCGCCCCCCTCCTCGTCTCCCCCCCGCCCTTCCCCCACCCCCCACCCCCCCTTCCCTCTGATCTCCACGCAGAGGGCCTGAGGGGGTTAATTAACAGGCTTAGATAATACCACCACACTAATGAAAACAAGACCACTGTTTCTCCCCTCGCTTCCTGTTTGTCTCTTTCTCTTTTTCTCTCACTCTTCATTTCTTGAGCCATGCAACTCGTTCTCTCGCTCTTTGAGCCGCTAACACAGGGCCACTCACCCGCCACCGAGAAGCTAATGAGAACCAAACGGACAAAAGACGGGAGTAAAAACAAAGTAAAAATGCAACGCAGAGGCAGTGCAATGTGATGTGGGACACGATACTCGGATGCAGGAGCACAGAGCGTAGAGGGCATTATACACCGTTATGTTTTCGTCTGAGGGGTTGATTCAAAATTCTCAAATCCATTCCACCGGGGTTGTGCATCTTATGTGCATCAAATCCTGGCACTTTGTCAGGAAACAGAATGTCTTATGTTCGGTGAGTGGCTGTGGGTCAGGGGGTTCGAGGGGCTGTCCTCTGTCCAGAAGGATCCCAGAAGTATGTTATCAACACGCTGTAATCGTGTCATGGAAGTACGACCACCTCTGCTGCTGCTGACAACCACTGCCACCTGTGCTGTCGTCTGTAGCTGCTCGTCTCATCTTTAAGTTTAGTCCCGACTCACAGTAAAGGAGACAGATGTGCAATAAACCAAATGATGGTCCGATCTAAACAGCTGGTTCCAGTCTTGGACAAATGAATTACGTTTTGGACACATTTTTTTGGAAAGAAGAGGAACGAAGAAATAACTCATAGTGTAACTAATAGTATTGTTTGTGATATATTGTCTCATAAATAATATTTCATAAATAATATGTGTGCAAATCACATGATTTTGAGTCATATGAGCACTTTTCCAAAGTTGCATAGATACTTTGATTTCAGCTGAGAAAGTTGCCAAAGGATAAATCACTATGGTGATGAATCAGTTCTTGGTTTTGCCCAAATTAAATACATTTTTATGAATTAATATCAAATTCTAGTCCTCGTGACATGAAAACAATTCCATTGCTCATTAACAATTTTGCCAAATTCTCCTCATTGTGGTTTGGTCTGTGTTTGTTTGTTGTAGCTACATGAACATTTCATTTGGTGACCATCTAGATTTTAAACCTTATCATATCAGAATCCCCATAATAAACAGGAACATCAAAACACCAAGAAGCACAGAAGCATGTCCATCACATGATCCCATCTGGGGCACTGGGTTCGACTAAATCAGGACGACAGAAGAAGAAAGAAGAAAGTGGTTCGGCAACAGAACTTCATTTGACAGAATGGCCGTGGATGTGCTGCTGAATGTAAGCTGCTTTGGTTACTGCCACAGACCAGAGGACGTGGATTAATGATGGCAAGTTTAGCCCTTCACAGTGGCTGAACATGTGGATTTTTAAATGCCTGTGCGTGTGTGTGCATGTGTGTGTGTGTGTGCGTGCGCGCGGTTGTGTGTGTGTGTGAGGAGGAAAGCGAGAGACAGACTCTCTTTAATTTTTAATCCATAACAAAGTATTGCCTGTGCGTCTGGAAGTTGCTATGCACAAGTCAATTTCAATCTCAGCTCTAAGTGAAGTTTACACAAACCACCCAAACTTCTTTGGAGCCCAAAAATCTCGCTCTCTTCTTTATCTGAACATCTCCCCGGAGATACCACCGAGCCTGAGTTGTATTTATTCAGTCCAGGGAGACAAACAGTAAGTACACAGAGGAAACAAACAAACAAACAAACAAATAAAGCGAGAAAAAGTTGAATAGTTTGGGGGCAGAACTCACTCTCCCTAAGTGTAAAATGGGATGAGATATTCTGCCTCTCGGACTTAACGTAATGTAAGAGAGTGTGAAATTAAACTGCACACGAATAAAAGGGGCCCCTTCATTGTGTGCCGCCGACTGGCTTATCTGGAAATTCAGACAACTGGAACATCCAAAGCCTCCAAACTTGTAGCAATCTCCTTTGTCTGGCTCCGAAGCAAACAATGTAATATCAGAAAGCCGGAGAGGCTCCAAAAGCCTGTGTCAGATTGCCAAACACAAAGTAGCTGCCTCCATGCATCCTGCGTTGCCTCGGTCCAATCCGCGCGGACCACGCCTCGGTGCGCGGGTGCGTCTTCACACAGCGCGCCCCCCCCCCCCTGCCCACCCTGGTGCGGATGCCAGTGAGTGCTTCAGATGGAATGTTTCCCTTTTAATTCCTGGCCCTTTTTACCTATTTATATTCCCTGCACCTACCCCAGTGCCTCTTTTAAAGCCCCTCCATGTTAATTTGATTTAGAGCATCTCAAATTGAATAAGAGATAAAGAAAAGGAAGAAAAAAAAAAGAAAAAGACAGGAACTGCAAATGTACCGTTATTAATAACCTAAAGTACTATATGGGGCTCGCACACTCTCTCCCTTCGTCCTGCCCTCCCTCCCTCCCTCCCTCCCTCCCTCTCCATTTCGCCCTCTCTGCCTGTGAGTGAGTGAACTAAGTGAAGTGGGTTATGATGGCGGTGTAATCGGCATCCCTCAAACAAACGGCTGGTGCTATTAAGGGCCATTGTGTTTGCCGCGGTGATGATCAGATTCAATCTAGGGAGAACATTTTGTGCTGGAGCGGTGGCAAGGTGGGGAGATAGAGAAAAATACCTCCGCTCCTCCTCTGCAGCGCCATTGTGTTCAGGGGACGAGACGTATGCGCGCTCTTCATAAGATGCATATCGACTCGGGGAGCTGCAAAAGTTTAGTTCAGACGAATTGGCAGAAGCTGACTGGCTGCACACAGTCAGGTGGGTTAGTAAGTGTTGGGTAATGTTTTGAGGATGTATTTGTATCAATAAGGAGCCGGAGCTTTGCTGCTGGGCGGCTGCAGATGAGGGAATCTTTCCTCTGTGTCCTCAGATTTACCTTCCTCTCTCTCTGGGTCTCTCGCTCTGCTCGGTCACGACGTTCACGAGGGCCAGTGGAAGCCTGCAGGCCTCAGGTGCCGGAGGTTCATGTTCTGGTTACATTTGAATGCATGAGCCAGAGCCTGTTTATGGGGAATTTCCCTTCAGCTTACATGCTATGCTATGCTATGCTTTGCTATGCTATGCTATGCTATGCTATGCTTTGCTATGCTATGCTAAATTGCTAAATTGCTAAACCACTTGAGGTACTAAAGTTATTTTTGTTTACACAGTGAGAGATATTTTGAGCCCTAGATTTATTTTGGTGTATTTATTTTTTGTTGCTTTTTATGAGGAAAATAAATGTCCACTCTTTTCCTGAACGGAACTGCCACACCTCGTGTTTGCCCACCCTGTCCAGTCCAGTTCATCCACAGCCCAGTACGCAGGGTGACCGCGGCGGCCCCTCACAGTCGCCATGACTATAGTTTGACGTTTAACACATTTAGTTGCATCTGTGCGCAGCACTATCTCTACGTGTACGGCACAGCCGTCAGGAACTACTTGGGGTTCACTTTCTTGCACGAGGGCACTTCAACAAGCCGTGTAAAGAAGACCGAGATCAAACTGCCAACCACCAAGTCAGTGGACATTCCACTCTAACCACCCCTGCAGGAGTTTTGAAGTCATTACAGAAAATAAGAGAATCATTTACACACACACACACATCATAATTCTCTCTCTCTCTTTCTCTCTCTCGCCCTCTCTCTCTCTCTCTGTGAGTTCATTAAAGAGAGCATCAACTTTGGATGGATGCGGTTGTTCTCTCTTCTACATTTAAATCTCCACAGGTCCTAAAATGAAATGTCATTATGTACTAAGTTCTACAAAAACATTGCTCACATCTCTTTCCGGTTTATTCTTTCTGTTCAGGTGAAGCAGGTTCGATGTCCATGTCAGTTCTGAGAGGAATTTAATTACTCGTGTCGAGGAAGAGTTTTACTGGTACATGGTTGAGCTGCTTAAGAAAAGGCGCAGGAATGAAGTGTATAAATACCGATCTCTGCCATTTTAAAAACCCAAAGGCTCAATGTGTACTTTTTATCTAACATAATACAACATAATATTTCAAACGGTGAGTCCTAATTTCACGGCATCGTGTGAACACCATTGATTGACAGATAGCACCAAAATCGTACACACTGCACCTTTAAGGATACTCAACAGGGTCCAAATACTGATGCGTCAATCAGTCAAACAATGGAGTGTGGGTGCACTTCTTGTCTGTATCTCTAAATATTCCCTTTTAAAGGGTTGTTCCATCTCTTGTTAACGCTAATTGATCCAAACAGTAAATTAAAGGGTTAGTGTTGGTTCGATGCCAGCGGAGGTGATTCCGAGCTGCTCTCAATCTTGGCAGCTGCATTAAAGTAACTGTAAAGTTGTCTGTTCGGACCACCGCCTCTTAAATGTTGTTATAAAGTGAACTTTGGAATAGAATAGAATAGAATGGCTTTACTGTCATTATACACAATGTACAATGAGATTGAAAAGACAACTCTGGTGGTGCTAAGAAGGAAAACAACAAGGGTACCTGAAATAATAAGAAAAAAGTCTATGAAAAAATAAAAATAAAAATAAGATATGTACATAAATCGAATAAAGCAGCTTGAATATATTTTTTCTGTCTCTCTTCCTGTTTCCAGGCCGAAAACCATTCAGGTGCAGCTACTGCCCTTACGGTGCCTCTCAGAAGGGAAACCTGAAGACCCACGTGCTGTGCGTGCACCGTATGCCCTTTGACAACACGCGCTACCCCGACCGACGATTCAAGCGCTCCCGCACAGACCCGGACGTCCGGGACAAGAGCTGGGTACCTGAAATAATAAGAAAAAGGTCTATGAAAAAATAAAAATAAAAATAAGATATGTAAATAAATCGAATAAAACAGCTTGAATATATATTTTTTCTGTCTCTCTTCTTGTTTCCAGGCCGAAAACCATTCAGGTGCAGCTACTGCCCTTACGGTGCCTCTCAGAAGGGAAACCTGAAGACCCACGTGCTGTGCGTGCACCGTATGCCCTTTGACAACACGCGCTACCCCGACCGACGATTCAAGCGCTCCCGCACAGACCCGGACGTCCGGGACAAGAGCTGCGATGACATCGTTGGTGGTGTCACACTGACGCGGGAAGAGGGAAGCCACGAGAGCAACGCTGACGAAGAAGCTCCTCCTTGTCAACAGGAGTGAGTTGGACTGTTTGGGTCCGTGAGGGACGTAGTGTTGTAACCCGACCGTCCCTGTGGCACACCGGTGTGGGGCACGATCAAACTCATCTCCAACAGGACTGTGCCGAAAACCTTTACATTATAAACACATACATACTAGATGTGTATTCTGAGACATCTGTGAACATTAACAAACAAAACAAAAAAATCACTATAATCTGTGTATTTGTGATTCGGTGACTCAGAATCAGAGCTCAGTGGATCATGCGTGGTGGTAAAGAGAATGAATGACATCATAGTTGTCAGACAAATCATGGGGGGAGTGAATGTGAATGGACAGTTACAGTTGGAACAATGGAGGGGATGGAGGTGGTGATGGTGTGTGTGTGTGTGTGTGTGTGTGTATGTGTGTGAGGGGGGGAGGTGTGTGTGGGTGGTGGCAGTTCGGGGGGGGGGGGGGGGGGGGGGGGGGTTGATGAGCATTCTATGTGTGTTGCAGGGTCAGTGGCGGTGATTGTTTGTGTGTGCGTGTGTGAGTGTGTGAGTGTGTGTGTGTGCAGGGGGAGAGGAAATGGTGCCAGCCTGACTGGGGCTGCCATCGCAGAGGAAATCAATTCAACAACACACACACACACACACACACACACACACACACACACACACACACACACAGCAGTAACCCAACACTGGACATTATGCCAGAGGGTCAAGTTGAGTCCCACCAGCTGGCCACAGCCCCTTCAAGTCACTTTCCTCCTCTTCTCCATCCTTCGCCTTCACTCTCACTCTCTCTCACACAAGCCTCCAGTAGAACTGGCCTGGGAAACACAACACAAATCAATCAGCGGTATATTTCAAGCCTCCATTAGTCGACGTTCAGGCTCGTTCTGGCAACGCGGACGTCTGGACGTCACCTTGCGGGCTCCGCATGAGAGGAGGACGGGGAGTTTGAACTGATTGCACTTTAGCCCGAGCAGCTCCGCGATGACAGATGAGTGTTTTGCACATCAAAGGACCTCGACTGTGCTGCGGGGGATTTTTCTACATGTGCTTCAGAGGGAAAGATTGGAAATAAGCAGCTGTGTTCTGTGCATGTACAGTAGACAGGCGTGTGGTGTTTAACTAAAGGTTCTCCTCACATGAGGAGTTTGACTTCCTGACATCAAAGCAGGATTTATCTCCTGCTCTTGACACTCGTGTTCGGACCTGGTGAAAAGTTGGATAATCGTTAACTTTACCTTCCTCCACAACGCTCTTTACTACCTATTCAATATTACAAAAGTTTGAGTGTTTATTATGAAAAAGGTATTATTTTTTCTGTGTAATGTTTTACTTTGTTGTTGTTTTTTCTCCTTCCTGGGGCCAGAAAAGTAAAAAAAGAATGTTTGCAAGTCAAGCTCGAATGT
Organism: Chascanopsetta lugubris; assembly: GCA_016785325.1. Taxonomy (NCBI): domain Eukaryota; kingdom Metazoa; phylum Chordata; class Actinopteri; order Pleuronectiformes; family Bothidae; genus Chascanopsetta; species Chascanopsetta lugubris. The sequence continues at coordinate 61,310 of JAFBJT010106359.1, forward strand.
TTTAAAGGTATCAACGTTGATTGCTGCGCCGGCAGCTGTTGGTTACCGCTGAGCGAGGAGAATGAGAAAGTATCGGTTGGGTTGGTGGTGGCAGGTCGAGGGTGGGGGTGTTGTTAATGTTTTTCTGATAAAGAGAAATGATCCGGACTTTGAAAAAGTCAATATCCTCCCACACTAACACGCGTGTGTTGTGCAGCAGAGGCGAGGACTTAAAGCCTGTTAGGGCGCTATAGTGGCACTGCTCTGCCAGAGGGAGTCCTACACGATGCACACACACACACACACACACACACACACACACACACACACACAAAAACACAACAAAGTGCGAGAGGAAGGAACAGAGAAAGAAGGTGAGTGGAAGTGTAGATGGGAAAAGGAAAGAGAGGAGGAAAGGGGGAAAGTAAGGTTGATGGAGTACGTTCAATATTTGGTCGGACTGCAGTAATTGTGGTTTTAATTGTGTTAATACAGCCGGACAGGAAATTACAGTTTGCAGTACATGAGTTTTTTTGTTTTTTTTCGGGACAATATTTTTCACTGCCTCATAACTAAGTGTGTAGGGTCTTTTCACACTCTAAGGGTCCCAGATAACAATGTTGCTATAGATTTGCAATGCACTACTGTATTCTTGTTGGCTGTAGCTTGCTTTTTCTGGTTGTGTATATTCATGTATTTGTGTGCTGATCATTATATTAACAAAAAAAACTCAATCAGAGGGGAGGGGAAGTTTCCCGAAACAACTCCAAACCACATTCCCATCAGTTCCCTGACGTTCCAAGCTGCACCTTTTCATCATCTTGTCCCGATGAGGCAACGTATATGCTTATATTTCAACACTGGAGAACGCCGTTTGTTCTTTCCTCCACGACTTGTCCTCTTTGTCCATGCCTCAGAAGGATACCCCCCCCCCCACACACACACACTTTGCTGTAATCCCAGAATAATCCACTCCATTGTCCCTGTTCTGTTTGATCCCCGTCAAGCTTCCCATTGAAGTTGCACATTCAGTTTTCTCAAATATAATCATTGGTGCACATTTATTTAAGCCTGTAGTCTGAGATGTTTGTCTGAATACTGTCCACATTCCTAAATGAAGAAGATGTCTATAGTTTATGAAAGGAACAGTGAGGAGAGGGTTTTTGTTGCAAACTACAAACACGTTAACAGTAGATAGCTTTGTATTTAAAATATTAAAATATCCTTGTTGATTATTTATTACTGCATATCTGTTTGACAGGACAAAATCCTTCATTAAAGACGTGTATAAAGCATTTGACTGTTTACTTGTTTTCCTTTCTAAAAGTTCTGATGTTCTTTGAAGCCAGTGTTTTGTTTGTTTGTTTTTTTGCAAAAAAGCCTCTTACTCAAATTGTCTGGATCACTCTGCTGCTCTAAGGTCAATCAAACCATGGAAGAGGAGGAGCCTGAATAAATTGATAAACAACTTAATCAAGATTCAAAGTTTGCTTAATCATAAAAGTACATACATGCATTGTGGTGCTAGAGGGACCTGTGAAGCTATGTTGATTTGAAGAATGATATTAAAAGTGCTTGCTACTTAAAACCTTTTGTTAGTAAATCAAAACACTAGGGTCTGAATGGCTGTGTGAGCGCAACAGAACAGCTGCGTTTTACTCTTGCTGTTCATCCACAGGCTGTGTGTTCAACAGCTGTAAGATGGATTCATGTGTTTTTTTACAATTGAGCAATTACACGTTTAGCGTCACCGTGCACGTCACAAACGTACCGTACACAGTAAAACCATGAGGAAATGAAAAAAACAAGTGGTACTATTTAAGCTTATCTTTGTTTTTCAAATGACAGTAAAGTTAGTGTCATATCCTCAAAAAACAAAAATGACACCGGCCCAAATGTTTAGTTTGTGTGATGGGTGACTCTTGACAGATCATTCGTGGGAGTCAGTGTGCCTCTGCTATAACCATTCCATTCCATTCCCGTTGTATTCTGTACCCTTAAAACATAGTTTTCTTTTTGCCATCAGTTTGGTCATCCTGCTCATTGGCTATCTCTTTGTTGACAGTGAAAGATGTAAACACTCAAAACTACTTTGGTATTTCTGTTGTGTACAGATTTCAGTTTGCAATGGATATGCATGCATTTCAATAGCTGTGAATGTCCAATACTGTGGTGCAGGTATAATGTGTGAGGAGCAATGTAAATGCAAAGCGAGATGAACAGTGGTAAAAAAGAAAAATCTTTCTGAAAGGACAAAAACAGGGGGAAGAGGCCAAAGCAGCAGCTGGATTTGAAATGTTGTCCCCAGGATGAGCACTTTTTTACTGTTAATAGAGAAATAGAGTGTGTGGCATATTTAATGGGTATTGTTTTTATTGTACAGCACTGAATAATTAACTGGGAAGCAGCATGTCACATAGATTTATCTTTTAATTAAAATATCGTGCTTCACGCATATTTGAGTGGTGGTCCAAATAAATGCAATATCCAAATTTATGTTTTGTTTATCTTCCTGTTAATTATCTGGAGATTGTTCACTGTCCAGA
>JAFBJT010106360.1:0-14468 GCA_016785325.1 Chascanopsetta lugubris
GGGGGGGGGGGGGGGGGGGGGGGGGGGGGGGGGGGGGGGGGAGACGTGAGGCTGCAGCGTCTCTCTTCATTCATTCACAAGATTTCTTCACATGATGCGGAGACCCTGGATCGAAGCTTCTAGACTCTGAAAGACACATGAAAGCTGCGTCAGGGCAGATCTGAGGACTCTGTGTGTGTGTGTGTGTGTGTGTGAGAGTGTGTGTGTGTGTGTGTGTACCTTGAAGTCCCAAATGGTCATCGCTCCGTCGATGCCTGTGGTGCAGAACTTACGACAATCCCTTTTGTCTCCCTCGTAGATAGACACTTGGCTGTGGAACAAAAAAAAAAACACAGGTTCAACATAAACACCATCATGATGCAGTTCACCCGACTGCCACCGGGGCGTGTGGTTACCAATGTGAGGGCGCACCCTGCTCTAACTACCAATACAACGATGAAGAGGCCGTTCTTACGTTCAATATACTGGTATGTACATGTTGACATCAAACACTTAGGGTTCAGATTTGCTTTTAAAAGGTACAGTACGTACAATTTAGTGCTAACTTTGCATATTGTGGATCCAGGAATTGGCTCAACTGGACTTGACATTGTGTGGGCTATTCTGTAAATATTGAATTGAACTTTTTTGTTGAAAACTTTTGTTGAAAGTTACGATACATTTTTGTCACTTCCAAAAAAAATATTACGAAATGAGTATATCCTGACATTTTTATTAACTCATCACCGCCTACATGTCTTATTTTTCCATCACCCTTAAATAAGTCCATAAATGTAAATTTACATGAGGAGCACATCCTCTCCATGGGGGCCGCCGTGTTTTTACAGGAGCCCAGAGTGGACATACTAAACATCTTCAGAGCGTTAACCGAGGGCTATCAAAGGTTCTCCCGCAGGCTCGGGCGGAAGGGATGAGGTGATGGAAACAACGTGCGATACATCTGCTCGTGTGTCATTCAAAGAAAAACACATGACTTCTACTCCTCCAAGTGTTTGTGTCGGTCCGTCTGCCCCCCCCACCCACCCCCCAACGCTGTGAACCCAAGGGAAACGCTGCGGCGCAACACGCCCATCACCTCCAGCAGAGGTGTCCTTTTGACGTGGATTTCAAATCAGTTCCCTTGAGGGGTTGAAACCTACGTGATGCTGTTCTGGTGCAGTGTGTCCAGGGCAGTGTTGCGGTCCTCGGTGGTGGCTCTCTTGTCCATGTTCCTGAAGCGCTCCATGGCCGAGATGTTCCTCTGGATGCTCTGCTTGGGGAGGTCGAGCTTCGACACGAACGTCAGCGAGCCACCGTCGTCGCAACGGAACAGCATGGGGCAGCAGTCGTGGCCCTGGAAGAAAAAATAGATTTTTTTAAAAAGACGACGTGATTGAAAGATGTCGGTGGAATGATGATATAATGATGATAGATATGACACGTTGCTCTTACCGCCGCTACTAGACTGTTTTCTGAAATAAAAATGACACTGAGGAGAGGAAGGAACTCCGTCTTCAGCTGTGAAGGACTAAACACAAAAAACAAAAGTGAAAGACTTATGTGAGAACATGCAATCAACATTAAAACCCGACTAATTAGACCGATTGTAAAAGGTCTGTACATAGATCTAGATCATCTGCCACTCATCTTACATTATTAATATCCTTCTCATAATTCATCATTTAAGCACAGTGACCAACAGCTTTGGATGAGTTAAATTTAAGACTTTTTAATGCCACTCAGAATTTTTCCAAAAGAAATATTAAGAAACTCATACAACATTAAAAAGGCACAGGTAGTTTAAAAATAAAGAATGAATATTTTTTTATGATTATTTTAATCTATCGCTTTAAAAAAATGCAACACAGGAAATGCATTTTCACAGATCTAATAAAATGTCTTTAATAATTGTAAAAAAAAAATGATAAAGTGACTTTTTAAGAAAAATTATGGCCTTAATTTTAATCTAACTAATGTAAAGCCCTTTCCTTTGGAAAGATCTGCGGATTCATCATGTATCAAATTAAATGTAAGAAAATAAATAATGTGGCCGTTTGCTTTATTAATGTGACAGATTTTCTTTTTGAAACAGGGTTCACCGGAATAAATCATTAAAATTCCTAAAAGAGGTTACCTCTGTTTGATGCTACTCAGCTACTCTCCTCTGTTACATGACAATCTATTTAATCCCCTTTGGTTCAGAGCAACATTTGATCTGGTTCCCGGTTTCTAGCCCTTTCAAAAACAGGGACCGTGTCAGAACGCGATCCATGATTCTCCGCCTGTGTTCCATGACACTGTCTGTCTGTTTGTTTAGAGAGTAAACCAAGACATGTGACCCAGAAAGCCATTTTGTTTCCTGCGTTGCGAGCCGCAACCCTCCGTGAATAAACAACACAACTCTGCCTCCATCTGAAACCTTCAGTTCAGGAACAAACGACCAGGATATTGTGGATTCAGGAGCATAAACAGATGAAACCTGTTTCTAAAACACACAGCTCTGTGGTTATTGATTTATTCTGAGGTATATTTGGATCTGGAGTCCAAATATAGAAATTACAGGCCAGGCTCTGTGCACAACACCATTCCTACTATCACACACTATATATAGAATAACACTGAATCCTGTGATTTTGCAAGACTTATATATATGTATATATATATATATATATATATATGGGGGACTTCTTTCAGCATCATCTCCGTCACTATTCACTTTGAGTCTATAGAAATGTTATTGTTAGTATCCTTGAACCTTGCGCCCACACATCGTCAAGCTAGCGATTTGAAAACTAACAGCCTACGTCTAACAAACAGACCATGAAAGATGACTATTTACTTTACCTGCCTAAAAAAATAAACCATAATATGATTTCAAACTTTAATTTTTGAGATAAAAAGCTGTAAACATGACAACTGTGTAATAAAATGAAATGACCTGGCCGTCTTCGAGCTGTCCACAACAGTGACAGTGCTGTCATGGCTGACCCAGGCCAGGCGGTTCCCAGAGGCTGAGAAAGAGACAGAGTGGACCCAACCCCCTCCACCTATCATGTGCAGAGACGAGAGACAACTTTGGTTGATGAAAAAAAAAAAAAAATGAAATGTTAAAAATGTTTTAAATTGAAGAAAACAAAACATGAGGAGCTGAAAAGATACGGACCTGCTCCGCCAAATTCTGCTAACACAGCCCCGAATGGCATCTTGCTGCCCCAGGGTGTGGGGCCTGGTTTCTCTTCCACTTCCTTAATGTAGGCTGAGAACACCCTGGAGGACAGAGCGGGGAAGGAGGGGCGGGGGCGGGGGGGCAGAAGAGGACAGAAGCAAAATTAGCGCAGACAGAAAAATGATGGAAAAATGGACGTTGGGAGGTTTTTCCATTTCTTTCATTTTCACATTTTGGCAACTTTTACCTGCATTTGAAATCGCAGGACCCAGCAGCCAGCAGCACATTGTTGGGATGCCAGTCCAGACTGAGGATGGTGGAGCGGACGGGCTTCTTGATGTGCTTGCTCACCCACCTGAAGCCCAGAGAGTCATCGTTCACTTTTCCAAGGACGAATACGAAAACCTCAGGTGTTTCCAACATACACAGCCTCATGTGAGCAAACTCACCAGTCATTCTCAGACTCAAAGTAGCACACGGAAATGAGGCGAGCTCCGCTGCCCACCGCAAACTTGTTCTCCAGTGGAGACCATTTGACGAAGGTGGCGGCACGGTTGATCCTGAGGATGACCAGCGTGGGCTTCCATACGCCCTCCTTCTGGGACCATACGTAGGCGTTACGGTCGGCTCCACACGTCACGATGCGGTCGCTTTTGGGAGCCCAGTCGATACCTAACGTACAGATGAGAGAATCAACGGGGGGTGAGTCATCAAGAGGTGAGTTAGAGCTGAAAAGGGAAACATGTCCGGGTCGTGACCAGTGATTGAAATAACAGCAGTAAAAATAAACTGCTCTACACGATATTGGGCAGCAGCCTATTTAATCATAAACAATTCAATTTTCAGAGTCCCTTCTCAATGAATCAATGATCGGTAATCATTAAATAATTGCATAACATATATATATATATATATATATATATATATAAATAAAGAGAGAGAGATATTAACTTAAAATAATTTGAAATTCCACAACTAATGACCATTTAGATAAATTTTTTCAGGTAATTTTTTTAATGACAACACAAAAGCTTTATTTTATTATTTGCAGCAATATTTTATTGATTAATTTATTTATTTTTTAAAGGAAAGGACCCACACTGTCAAAGTTAAAGGATTAAAGCAGAGGAAGTGAATATAACATGGAAAGAAGACATTGATTATAGAGAATCAATGTGCTTTCAAACAGAACTGATTAACAGATGACATAATTACTTACCTACGATTTAATTATTGCTTAAATCAATCAGTTGTTGCAGCCCATAATATCATTTAAAAACATTTACGGTAAAAAAAAAAAGATAAAACACCTGTTATGTGTCCATTGTGCTCCTTCAGCTCATGAGTCTTCACCCATTGATTGCCACTCTTCTTATAGATATGAACTTCATGATTACTCGGACTGATGGCGATTTCTGCAAAAACATGACGTAGGACAAAAAACGAAAACAGCAGCTTTAACACGAAGAAAACAGATGTGACAAAACAGGTCGGACCAGTTCCTGGGTTTCAGTCAGAACAGGCAGGAGGCCAGCGGAAGTAAAACAAAAAAAAAGCAATAACTAACTGACACTAACACAACCTGAGATGACTCTAATAACTAACGGATCCATTCATCACGTGGAATAAATGATGGGGTGTGTAGCGGGATAGGAATAACTGTATGTGTGTGTGTGTTTGACAGAGGGGGAGGGACTGAGCCTTACGTGTCCTGTCGCGGTTCCACGCGTGGCAGGTGATGGGCTCCAGCAGAAACTGATGAAGGGACATCTTGTCTGGGTGTGGTCCTTCAAGTGGAAGTCTGCGAGGTCACAAAGGGCGAAAACTTAACGCTTGTTACCAACAAGCGACAAACAACCCAAACCTCGAAAGCTAACGCGCACCCGACCTGAACTTTAGCCCCTGTCGACGTTTGATAGCGATAACATAAAAAAAACATCAAAGAGTCAATAAAACAACGTTAAGGATTAACTATTAAATCCGTCCACTGGTTAAATGTTAACTTTATTACAGCCAGGGCTGTGGTAGCCTGGTTACATTAGCTAAACACAGTCATAACACTGCATACCTGAGTCTAGCTAGCTTAAATTAGCTTAAATGTAATAACCAAGTTAGCATTAGCTAGGTAGCCTACTCTACATTTTATCCATTTAAATGGTTCGGTGCTGTGTAGCTAGCTAGCAGCTGCTACACGACCACAAGTAGGTTTCTAGCTCGACTCGGTAATTCATTAACGCTACTAGCAAAGGAAAAAAATGCTAGCTAACATTTGACCGGCGTTTAACAGGCCTTTAGCCACATTAGTCGTTTGGAGTTAGGTACTATCGAACATATTTCGACTAAATGGCCCCCTCTATCCACGTCAACGGTGGGGGTTTCCCTCCGGGAAGATGCCTTTACACCGGAGAGGTGGGGGGGACACACACCATTAGCCAGCAGCCGCAAACATACACCGCTAGCAGCGTATGCTAACTCACCTCTTCTTAAAGCCCGGTTCTCCGAGTGTGCGGTGTCGTTAGCCGGAGAGCTAAGGGACGCTAGCGGGGGGAGAAGGTTAGAGCAGGGGTGGACCTGAATTCGCGGACTCTGGTCAGTCGACACGAATTCGTCCGGGAATGTTGAGGGAATGGTCAAGAAGGCCAGCAGGACAGGACCGGTTGCATCCGGTGGCTAGAGTCGGCACAGCGGAACCCGTGGATGCCTGGCTGACAGCTAGCTTAGCATCATCACGCTAGCTGCTACATTCAAGTGAAGTGGACACAGCCCCCCGTCTCACGTCCAAACTACGACGACGAGGACCAACGAGCTCCCCTAGTGGTTGAAGTAGGAAGTGGTCGGACCGGTTACACGGCACCGCCACCTAGTGGACAAGAGATGGATAGATGATAGATAGATGTGCTGACAGTCAATTACAATCAATCTATTTAACTGTTAAATTATTGCAATAGCAATTTCAACAATAATAAGTTTGCATGTGTGGAGGCCAACAACACACATGGTAGTATAATAATAAAATACATGTTTATATAGATATGTAAATATGAGGTGCAAAAGAAACACGGATGTAATGTGCAATATGTAAATATATAATGTAAAAATATGGGTTGTATTAATATGAAAATAGATGTCATAAGAACTACCTTTGCCATTGTTTAATCTGGACAATCGATATCGATAAATAACTTAAATTCATATTTACAATTGACATTTGTCGTTTAAACAGTGAAAATATACAAACTGATCAATATATTCACAAAAACATAAATAGTCTGTTTTGTCACATCTGACCTAAATTTACGATTTAATTTCAAAGCTGGTGACATCAAAGCAAACAGAGAGGCTTGAACGCCTCCTGCCATTGATTTCTGGGTAATGGGCTGTTTAACCAATCAGGGACGACTTCAATTAAGTGCAGCTGGCAGGAGGAGGCCTGCAGATTAACTGCTGCTGCTGCTGCTGCAAACATCAACACACACCTCTGTCTCACCTCCTCGGCACAAATGGAGTCATCTTCAGAAGATCAGCCTTTTCCTTCTCCTCCTCCGTACTTCATACCAGGTGAGGCACATGGTGTTTGGTGACCTTATCAGCTGTCGTCATGGGAACACCGAGATATTTTTAAAGTGTTGTGTTTTCAGGTGAAAGACAAGCGGGACAAAGTAAGAGGGTGTACCACATCCACACACCCTTCAGTCCTCCAGCACTTCCTCCCACCTTCACCTCCGATGTCTACTCCTCTCAGCCCGACTTGCCTCTGCCAGGTAACATGCTCCCCTGCACTCTGCCGCCATCTTGGATGCGCTCACGCCAGCATGTCTTGTTTTCGGTCAAATACAGCGATTGACTTTTTTATTTTCTACCAAATATTCCCCTTTTTTTTTAAAGATTTTCTCAAAGTGTTTTTCCACAGTATCTTTATATTTTAAATGCTTTGTTTTTCTTGTCACATGTGATGACACGAGAAAAACATGGGAATTTACCCATGCTGATATTTTTCTGAATTTACAATCACCTGAATGTTTCTTTTACCCCCATAACCCTTAAACGTTCTTGACGTCTTGGTTTTACTTTGACATGTTTTATTTTCCAATCATCTTTCACTTCTTTTGACTCCGTTTAACACCGAGCAGTGTAGTGCCCTTTCCTCCTGTGCCTTTAACTTCTGTGTGTATAATCTATGTTTTCACGTTTTATTCTTATTGTAAAGCACTTTGGGCAGCTCTTGGTGTTGTAAAAGCGCGATATAGAGAAATATCGATTGATTGATGAAATGAGCCCATTAATGTATATTTACATGAGGAGTGGCTCCTCTCTACGGGGGCCGCCATGTTTTTACAGTAGCTCAGAGTGGACACACTAAACATCTTTTAAGTTTTAATAACATCTGAAGTCGACCACAGGTTCTCCTCATGTTCAGAAGAGTGAGGTGATGGATGCAACCTCACCTCTAGATGTCACCAAATCTTACACACTGCACTTTTTTTTTTATTTGTAAAATTTGGATGAGACTGTTCACATTCCTCCGCCTCCTCTCTCCAGTGTTGGGTTCTCGCCCGTCCATCCCCAGACCCAAGTTCGTGAGCTATGAGACGACGCTACATCGCGCTCCAGGTCTGACCACGTGTCCTTCCTGTCTGACCCAGGTCACCACACGGGTCAGCTACAAGGTCGGGGCCTACGCCTGGCTCATGTGTCTGGTGTTTGTGTTGTGTGGGTAAGGAGCCACACATTCAAATCAGGTTGTCTGATTACCCTCCACACACACACACACACACACACACACACACACACACACACACACACACACACACTCTCAAGTACGGTCTCTCCCCCTCAGGCTGGTGTTTGGATGCTGCCTCATTCCTTTCTTCGTGAACCACTTCAGAGACGTCTACCACGTGTGTCCGCGCTGTCGCCGGGTTCTGCACATACACAAGAAGACGTGCTGCGATTGAGCGCGCGCACACACACACACACACACACACACACACACAGAGTTTTCCTTTTCACTTTAACCAAAGTGTAAAATGGTCAACCGTTATAAAACGTGTGTGTGTGTGAGTGAGTGTGGGTCAGTGACAAGGATGGATTTATGTTGATGTAAAATATATATATACGAAGATGCATTGTTTTCCTTAAAAGATTTTAACTATTTTTAAAATTTGTTTTGTAACAAAATCCTATGAAATAAATTGGTTTAAACAAAAATCCGACGTGTTCAGTCTGATCTTATATTGAAGGCAGTTAAAAGAGGTCGTTCCATCCCAGATTACAGAACCGAGGGTCTACAACACTGGATTTCAGTCGTGTTGGATTCACTCTCTTTAAAGCTGCAGTGTGGAAGAATTCGGTCATTTTTCTCACTTATATTCTAAATATTACAAAACAGTTACATCCAGACATTTTCATACATTTCTAATCACTTAAATGGGTTTTTCCCCATTGCCCTTAAATGAGCCCATTAATACTTACATGAGGAGTAGGTCCTCTCTATGGAGGCCGCCATGTTTTTACCATCGCCCAGAGTGGACACACAAAACATCTGGAGCTTTAATAATCATAAGAGCGAAAGTGCCGAGTCATTTCATTCCCTGAAAGTTGCCCACTTCCTTGACCACGAGAAAACATGGATCCCAGCGTCTTGAACCCTGAAACCATTTGAACTCTCATTCTGTCATCAGACTCCTACTGTTCCATCGTTTGCACGTTGGATTGCGCCCACGCTTGTTGTCATCCCGTGCCTTTAATCCCACATGTGAGCCGTGTGTAGTAAACGTGCCTCCGCCGATAACCCCACCGGATTAGTGGCGGAGTTGTTTTTAGATCTTTGAGCCTGAGGGTGACGAGCATGTGAGGAGAAGCCTTCGCTCCCCGTGTGTGAGGTCATCAAACACTCCTCCTCCTCCGGGACCTCGGACGTATCTTGCGATGTTCCGCCGCAGACGAGCCGGACGCGAGCGCTGACTCCTGCATGGCCGAGGATGCGTCAGAGTACCTGGCCTCCCTCAGTCGATCCGTGTCCTCCCTCGCGCCGCCCTCCTTCCTCTTCCGCAGCTTCGCCTGCACCTCCGAGTTCCTGTCCTACCTGATTCTGTGCGTGGTCAAGATGCCGTTCATCCCGCCCGTGTCCATCACCAGGTCCGTGTCGGGACTGACGGGGAAGGAGCGATCCGTCCACAGCTCCTCGTCCTCCAAGACCAGGGAGTCGAGGGAGGACCGGGCCGGCAGCTCGGTCAAGGAGAGGCTGACCCTGAACCTCAAGCAGCTGGGCAAGAAGAGCCAACCCCGGAGCCACCTGCCCACGGCGGGTAAAGCAGCGCCGGAGGTGCCCTCGAGGAGGCGGGACCGGCCGGTGCCGTCCTCGCAGACCGACTCCTTCCCCGCCTCCAGCTCGGGGGAGTCCCTGTCCAAGGCCAAGGAACAGAGGCACGGGACCTCGGAGGCGAAGACGAGGCCCGAGCGCCAGGAGGCGGCGCCGGAGCAGGAGGAGGTGCGCTTCACCCTGACGCTCGCGCCCGAGGCCGTGCTCCTGCTGCAGAGGAGGAACAGCGAGCGGCATCAGCGCTCGGCGGCGAGGAGAGTTGCCGAGGGCTCCGCCGACGTCGCCGCCGATCCCAGGCGCCGGAAGGAGGGCGCCTCCAAGAGGCATCCGCCGAGGCACGGCGCCCCCAGCGGGAGACCGGCGGCGCCGGCCAAGGGCGCGGCCCAGCTGGGAGACATTACCTCCTTCGTGAAGATCTCGCTGCTCAACGAGCGGCACAAGTACGACGACGTGGAGTACGAGGACGAGGGCGACTACGGCGTGGACGAGCGCGTGGTGCTGAAGTGCACCGAGTGGCTGCGCGGGCTGGAGAACTCGCCGGTGACCGTGGGCAACGGAGTGAGCGCGAGCAGCGTGAAGACTTTCTAAAGGCGGAGAGACGAGACAAGACGGTGAAGCCGCAGCTTTCATCTCTGTGTTTGAACAAAGGCGTTCGATTGGACGATGGCCTCCGGAGTATCGGGGGTATCGGGTCTGAAGGTCACCTGGAGATGTTCGCAACCGTTTGGGTCCTTTGCAGTTCATTTGAAATATGGCGCTCGAGGTCAATACAACCGAGAGCGTCGGTCTCGTTCTGGTGTTCGACAGCGATCGTGCGATTGGCCAGAAATGTCCTTTTTGTTCGTTTGCATGAACAAAGTGGCGGCGTTTTGTTCCTGCAGCCTGTTCTTGACGCCTCACCCGAGCAGAACTTCCTTGTTCTTGTGTCCAACGGCTGCTGTCGCGTGATTGGTCAGACATTTTTTTCCTCGCTCTAAAAGATGAGACGCTTCAGCTGCAGCTTCTGTTCAAGTGTTTGATTGATTCGTGAAGATGTTTGTGTTCTCTTGATCAACTACGACGTTTTGTTGTTTCACTTCAGAGACGTAATTAACGTGATGCACATAAATGTAATGCATACAAAAAGTCTTAAAGGTGCAGTGTGTAAGATTTCCGTCATTTTTGTCTCTTCTGAAAAATATTACAAAACAATAACATACTGACATTTTAATGGGCCCCGTGGCAGGACGTTTTCCCCTCGTGCACAGAGCGGGTGTTCTTAGCTGCCGCTAATCCACCTGAGTCAAATGTTACAACACGTGTGTTTGTTTATGTTAGAGGGCGTGACAGAGAGAGAGAGAGAGAGAGAGAGAGAGAGGGAGACAGAGAGAGAGAGACAGAGACAGAGACAGAGAGAGAGAGAGAGAGAGAGAGAGAGAGGTGTACTCCACGTGCAACAGGCATTTCAATTACGTAACTGAAATCAGACACATCAAACAATACCCTTTCGTTTTCTCTCGCTGAATAAATAGGTTACGTGAACAGGAGTGGGAGGAGCCTCATTTCCAGCGGTTGATTCGCCGCAGCTGCACGTAGGCCAGAAACATGCAGGCGACTATGATTCCCAGCAGAGCCACCTGGTTCTGCCAGAAGCCCCATGAAGAGTAATCGATGTCCTGCATGGTCAGGAACACCTCCCCTGGTATGCTGCAGCACAGAGGGCAGAGGCTCAGTGTGAGTGTGTGTGTGTGTGTGTGTGTGTGTGTGTGTGTGTAGTGTTGGGCATGTTACTTTACAAAAGAAACTAGTTACTTCTCCCAAAAAGTAACTAGTCCAGTAACTGGGTTAAAGCATTATCAAAGTAACTCGTTAAGAGTTTGGACCCGCCCCCTTCAACGTAACTCCAAATTCAACGGGATGTTTAACGATTTATAATCAAAATGAATGTTTTAAAAAAGAACACTCACATTGTTAAGTTGTTGTAGAACACCTGTCCTGTGAACTCGTTGATGAACGCCGCCTGAATGAATCATACAAGGAGAGAGAGGTGAGCAACTTTCTCCATCTGGACACAAGTTAAAGTGACACTATACCACATCATATCACATTAAAGGTGCATTAGGTGACTTTTTTATCCCAATAAGTGAACAATACATGTACATGAAAATGACTTTGTTTTTTTTTAGGCTGACGGATGAGCCGAACACAGAAGTGGGAAAAACCTGCAGTTCACTAGGTGGCCACTTGAGGGTGGGTCCAATAGTGACTCAATCCCCATTGACTCCCGTGTTAAAAATGGTTAGAGATGAATCAAACATGTTTTCACCAAATGTTTTTCTCACTCGCTTATTTTCATTCTACAGAGGTTAAAGATGTTGCATAATTAAGGGGCGTGGCCTCCTGAGTGACACCTGGGCCGACCTGCGGGTGCTGTGACCGCGCCATGGGCCCACCCCAGCTCTACCTGTGCTCCGCCTCTTTGCCCATTTTGGGATGAACCAGGAAGTGGGAGGAGTTAGGAGCCGTCCAATGCGAGCCTCATGAGCACTCTGCAGAAACCTATGGGTGACGTCACGGACGCTACGTCCATCTTTACACGCAGTCTGTGCTTCAGACTCATGAAGTCCGCATCAACCAAACCCTCCTCTTGTTTTGAGTAACTCACATTCAGTCCGTAGTTGAAGATGCTCAGCCATTTGAGCCAGGACAGCCAGCTCAGCATGGCGTTCAGATTGACGAGGAAACCACCAAACACCTGAAAGCGGGAAATGAGGAGGGTACTTGTGTGTTCATGAGGGTGCGCATGTCACGTGTCGTCTCATCTCTTTTCATCTCACCATCATGAAGACGAAGGGCAGAGCGATGAGGATGTTAGCCATGGCGAAGGAAGAGACGCTGGCCGAGACGAGGAAAGCCAAACTGACTCCGGCCAGACTGACCAGTGACATCGTCAGGGCGAAGCACATGAAGGCTTCAAAGGCCGGTTTCAATCCTGAGACAGACAAAGATCAGGGGACATGAGAAAAAATAGGACCCCACGTTCATTCACATTTCACCAAATTAAGCCGTTTGATAAAGGTGGACTATGCTAGCCTCTCAAAATTGATGCCGAGTTATTGTGATTGCCCCCTGGTGGCAGGCTGCTGCAAACCCCCCATCTTCCATATCTGAGGATGGGACGTGAATATTTTTTGATATAGTACTTGTATTATATATTTGATATTTCTAGTTTTTAATTGTATTTGTTTTTTATTTATTATTCTTATCTACTCATTTATTTATTTTGATTTATTTGCTGTAAAATTATTAATTTACTTGGTACTGTTATCCTTTAAATGTATGTACATAATTTCATACCCATGTGATTGTACTGGAAAAAATAAAAATAAAAATAAAAATAATAACCGGCATGTTCATGTGTCTAATGACTTTAATTAGTTACCTGGCAGTAGAAGACATTTTGATTGACAGCTTGAACCCAATTGCAACTGGTCAAGAACGTATATAAAAATATAATGGAATGTGGCCCATATGAAATTTGCAAATGACTTGATTGGACTGTATTGAAACGCATAGACATTACCCATCATGTAGTAGGCGATGGCTGAAAATGCAAAGATCGGGATGATGCGGTTCGGGATGAGATCGGCAAAGATCTTGGACAGGAAGTAGACAGAGGTTCGATAGTAGCCACTGGAGTTCTCATGACTGTCAACACGCATGACAGAAGAAAGTGTAAAGACACAGACACGACGCCCGTAACCCAAACAAAATGGCGATGCAGCGTGTCTTCGACTGACATGAAAATCACCCTCTCGTTGATAAAGAGCTCAACGGCAGAGAGATTCCCAAACACCATGTTGATGATAAGGAAGAAGAACGCCCCACTCCTGTGGATGAGACAGAGATAGCGAGAGATACACAGGTTATCTCGTCATCCACTCAGCAGAAAAAGTTAGTCATAGGTCAACGATCCTGTGACCTGCCATTTTGCCACATAGGTCAGAGCATCATAAACGTTGTGACCGCACACTGACGTGGTGGGTTCTTATCTCTCTCTTACATAACAGCAAAAACAAACAATTCAATACAATCCCTCTATTCTCATTATACAGTCGTCTTATGCTACGCTATGCTACGTTTGACTATGCTTCACGTGGGTATGTTTGTTACAGTGTATTTCATCACGGTATAATATGCTATCCTTTGCTATGATATGCTATGCTACAATACGCTATGCTATGCTGTGCTATGCTATGCTATGCTGAGCTCTGTTTGCATGGGTTAGCTATACTACCCTGAGATGTTATGCTAAGCTATGTTTACCAAAGCTTAACCGCGAAATGTTTTGTTACATTATTGCCACAATGGTGGACTATGCTCTTATATGCTATGCTACTGCTGTATTATGCTATTACATTGTTTTAATGTGCTATGCGATGCTGCGTTACAGTATGCCACATCAAGCTGTGTTTTCAATGGGTTAACTATGCTACGCTAAGATATATTATGCTAACCCTAGCCAACCTATGTTATGCCATGCTAAATGATGTTACGTTTTGCCTTGCTGCTCTATGCTGTGCTATGCTAATATGTGCTATGCTAGTCTACATCGTGTTATGTTTTGCACTGGTGCCCTATGCTACGCTAATCTATGCTATGCTATGCTAAATTGAGTTGTGTTTTGTCTTGTCCCGTATCATGCCATGTTTGTGTTGTGTTGTGTTGTGTTGTGTTGTGTTGTGTTGTGTTGTCTTGTCTTGTCTTGTGTTGTATTGTGTTGTGTTGTGTTGTGTTTGTGTTGTGTTGCGTTGTGTTTGTGTTGTGTTGTGTTGGTGTTGTGCTGTGTTTTGCCGCTACATGCTACCCTGTGTGATGTCACCTGTTCTGTAAACCCTCTGGCAGCGTCAGCGGCATCTGATAATAAATGAGTCCGACCAGAATGGCAAAGAAGATGTTGAGAGCCATCTGGGCGTAAGAGGTCTGAGGGTTCCTCAGTGTGTTCATCACCGTCCTGCCACA
>JAFBJT010106362.1:2841-19809 GCA_016785325.1 Chascanopsetta lugubris
GGGAACCTACGGTAGAGTTCAACTCAAAAGATGTTGTATGTTGTTTACAGTGCAGCTGTAAAAACATGGCGGCCCCCATAAAGAGGACCCACTCGTGGTGTAAATATACATAAGTGGGGTTAAGGGTAGCAGGGAAAACCATTCTACATTTGAAAACGTTCATGAAAATGTAAGAAATTGTTGAGAAATAGTTTTTTTTAGAAGTGATAAGAATGAAATCAATCTTTGAAATCCATCACTGCATAAAACAACAGAGCACACGAGACTAAGACAATTCCACAGTGTTCGTGTCCTGAAACCCGGATGTGTTGGAGTGTGTGTGTGGGTGGGTGCACTGGCTTTGTGTATTGGACCGGTCCAGTGTCTGGGTCAGTCGTGGTGCGGCCTGTGCGCCTGAAACGCATCAGCACTTCAATGCAAACTGGATCGTTTCCTAAATGGTCTCGATCCAGGTGAACAGCCCTGCACGCCCCCCCTCCCTCGCCCCCCCCCCCTCCCGCCGCCGCCCACCATTCTTCTGGAAAATGCGCACATCCACAGGTATTTCACAGACTGTATTGACGCAGACTGTTCAATGGAGATGTTCGATCACGGGAGATGAAAGGAGCGAGTGAAACTACGCGATGAGCGCGGACCTTCCTCCTCCTCCTCACATTTACGGATGAAGACCAGAACTCAGGTCAGTCACAGAAACAAACCAGCACAGTCTCGGGCGGCGAGTGACCCTCAGCCGTGCCCCTCCGTCAGCCCCGCGTGTTCCTTTCCACACGTGCTGTTTTCTCACCACGTTGGCGCGAACACAATAAACGAAGAAGTGGTAAACCACCGTTTGGCCCAGTTCACCGACCATTTGATGCCCACGTTCCCACGGACCAACGCACCGGTGCCGGTGTGGCCGCACGTCGCTTCATGCTTGACCCACACTGGTCAACAGTTGGAGTTGAGTGAACATGTCTGACTAAAGCACAAAGTGAACAAATAAAATAAAAATAAACAGAAGTCGAACCACTGTGTTGGTACAGTCTGTATTTGTGTGTGGGGGGCTTCATTAAGTATCGAAGACCCCCCAAAACACTTTACAGTGCAGTTTATATTCACTCACTCACACATTCATACTTGCAGTACTTTGCATCATGATTGCGTGGGACAAAGCGCAGGGGGGAGGGGGGGGGGTGCGGGAATCGAACCCCCGACCCTGTTATCAAAGGACAGCCACCTCACCCCTGCCTTTGTACTCGTATTTTTTTTTTTTTTTTTTACAGTCAAACGATAACCTGTATTTTAAATAACGTGTTAGTGCGTGTCCATCCGCGGCCACGTGTCCACGGCCGCGGTTTGGACACCACACAGTCAAAACATAGCACCTCGGAGTGTTAATGGCTTTACTGGCTCCCACGCGCCAGAGGTGACGGGCTCGTGCACGCACACCACTTGACGCGCGTTTGCCTGTTCTGCGTGTCGACCACATTCCACAAAGTGCCACACGGCCCCACGTCCCGTGAACATTTGTCCGTGGGTGAAGTCTGAGAGAAGAAAGCGTCATCTGAAAGAACTCTTTTTCTGTTTGTCAGTCAGTGCTTTCAACCACTTGACTGTATTTTAAACCCCCGAATTTCAGTTTGAACATCTGTGTAATCGCGACATCGCATTTGAAAGTGCAGTATGTAAAAAATAACCCAAATCTTACACACTGCACCTTTAAGTCTACTATAAGTTCCTCTTGCTTGAATGAGATCGCTGAGATACCGGGTATTTAGCTGCAACACGCAACTTTACCACCGCACAGTGCTTCTTTAAGGCCTTTACTCTATTTAACCAGGTAAGTCAATCGACGACCAGTTGTCATTTACAATGAGGACCTGGGGCTGTGGGGGGATCGGTGTCGTGGCCGGGAACACATGAGTGCAACTCAACAGAAGTACTGCCCAAAGAATATACGATGTTTCGATGACATTCAGTGAAACAAATCTTTATTAACCACAAGAGAAAGTTCACAGTAATAATACTGTAAATTAAAGACAGGGACGAGCAAAATTCACTCAGCGTTGTGAAGTAGATTTACAATGCATTTTGAGTTTTCCTTTCTACTGCTGCGCTGCATCTGCTTCTGTGAGCGAGTGCGCAGCTTCTTCACTCGGTCAGACCTTCCCAGCAGTGAGGCCTTGGGCTTTCTGGTAATCCTGCTGTAAACTTGCCATGATTTCTCGCTGCTGTTCACATTTCTTTTCCATGTCTTTCAGGAGTGACTCATACCTTTGACTGCAGCAGGACAACACAAAGGGAACGGCATGGATTAGTAACAAGGCAAACAAACTCCTGAGAACAGGTGCATATGCATCTAATGCACATACACAAAAGACTCTCCTCACACTCTGAGATACCGAGTTACCTAAAACAAATTCAAAGGGACGGGAGTGCCATTTAAACCACTGTGGTGTCATTGGGAAGAGAAGATGATAACATCATAAGTGAAAAGAGAGAAAGAGACGACCATAAATCAGTATTTCTTTCCACTCCAAGTGTTCCATCATTATTATGACTTTTGGAATTAAAATAAATCAAAGTGATAGTTTCAAGCACAAAGGCAAAGGAACATTTTTTTTTATCATTATTAGTCTCCTTAAAAATATGACCAAAGACAAAAGGAGCATTTTAACCTTCCATTTCATGCCCAAGGACAAGCTGCCTACCAAGATGTAAGAGCAGTAAAAGTAGCAGTAGTACTATTTTACAATTTATCAACATATTCTCTAAATATACACAGACTTACATTTCTGCGTTTATATACTCCAGTCTTTTTGCTACTGTAGCTTTGGCCTCATCCAGATCCTGTTTCACTAATACAGGACCAATAAGTTTATAAACTGTGTTTGTGCTGTTCAGCAGATCCAGCTCCTGGAGAGAGAGAGGGAGAGAGAGGGTGAGTGAGACAGACAGAGAGAGAGAGAGAGAGAGAGAGACAGGTCAAGGGCAATAAATATCAATAGGATAAGATAAGATAAGATATGATGAGACCTCAGTTGTTAAAACTCAAAAAATGTTTTGATTGTCCACTTTGAGCGACTGTAATGGGCCCCTAGAGAGGACCCCTCCTGGTGGAAGTATGCAACAAATAGCTCATTAAATGGTAATTGATTGTAAATTCATTTTTTTAAAATTCATCATGTAATTGTTTTTCTGAGACACTGGTACATAAAATATACACCTCAGCCCCTACTTCCCTGTAAGCATGTAGGAGAACAAATGATAACCTTCAATCTCAACAAGGTGCTTGGTTTGCTCATGGTTTAAAAAACAACAACATGGGGTTGGATCAATAGTTCCATTGGAAATGCTTATATAATGAGAGTATAAACAGTACGTTAGGGTTAAAGAAAAATATTCCTGGTGATTTACTTGACGAACAATCAACCAAACATATGCATAGTGTGTTGTTGTTAAACGGGCTGTGTATCATTTCCTCTCAGTCACACACACTGGACCTTCGGAAACTGAGGCCTGTCCTTTATGGAACTAATGCTATTAAGTAACAAGAGACACAAGGGAAAGAATAATAGTTACCTCTTTGACAATGTTGTTCTCCGTTAGCTGCGCCTCCAGCTTCTGTCTGGCTGACACGCTCTTGCTAATATCTAAAAGACAGGCACTCATAGGTGAGTGTGTTTATTCATCACATTTATTCAGACGACAGTTACAATATGTATGACCATAATAGCACGTTGCATGCAAATGTTAACGTCGTATATTTCTTCCACTGCTATCTGTCCCAACATGGTCAGCTAGCTTGTTCACACAACATGACACAGAAAGTTGTTTAAAAAAAACCCTGCCTTTTTGCGTCTGCGCGAACTTCTGCACTTCTCCTTGTAACTTCTTCTGAATGGCGTCTGCCATGTTTGCGTTGACTGAAAAACGTTCTATAGAAGTGAACAAATGTTGAAAAGGTGAGTTGCTAAAGCCTGTATGACATGAGGAGCTGCTTTGGCTAACCGGAAAGGGTGGTGGTTGTAGCGGATATAGCAATCCCTTCAAAGTAAGAGTCCCGATGTATTTACGACGGTAACACATACACATAAACTGACACATATCAAAGGCGAATGGTAACAAAATAACTCAAAGACTACTCCAGTTAATATATTTGGTTGTTCTATTGAATTTGAATCTAGTTTTGTCGCCGTCCTGACAGTTGGTGGACTTATTTTGACAGCGCGATGGTTGCGGCGTTTTACGACACTGCTTTACGATAGTGCGCATAGTTCCTTGTCACCCTAGTTCAAGATGGCCTCGTCGTTTTGGAAAGGTGTTGTCGGCGTCGGACTTTTTGCCTTAGCCCACGCAGCTTTCTCGGCGGCCCAGCGTAAGTATGAGAGTGCGGAGATGAAGGCAGGTCCCCGGGTGTGTGTTTGCTCCGGGCCACGGCCTCTGCTGGGCCTCTGGACGGTGATACATCGACCGGACGGGCCTTCAGCTAGCTAGCTTACGGGATGTTAGCGCCGTTAAGCCAAGCCTTGAAAGGACCATTCTTCTATCCATCCTTTCATATATTAAAATACAACAGTGAATGACGTTTAAATGTTTATGTGACTCCTTCAAACGCAATTTTCTAAATATCTTATTTCTTCCATCAGATCGATCATACATGCGACTCACAGAGAAGGAAAATGAAACACTACCAATTGATGTGAGTGACTGTTACCCCCCGAAATATGTTTTTTTAATTTTTTTTACCTGCATTCGATTCTCCAGATATATTTAATACTAATCACCTTCTCTTTCCTCCCGTGACAGATTGTATTACAGACCCTATTATCGTTTGTGATGACATGTTATGGTATTGTCCACATCGCTGGAGAGTTCAGAGACATGGACGCCTCCTCAGAGCTGAAAAACAAGTAGGTTGATGTCCCCCTCAGTGCCTCGGCCCCCTGTTGATAATGTGGTTGTTTTGGTCCTGGTCCTCAGAGGACGCATGTGGTTCACCTCGCGCATGCTTTCATAGCAACATTGCATTGAATCCCACAGAAACACAGGCAAACACGCGCGTCCCTAAGCGGCTGCTTCATCACACTGTGCTTTGTCGAAGATCCTTCCTACACACTGTACCTCTAAACATGGTGTATTTGTCTCGGGGTGGATTTTTCCATCTGCGCTATCACCAAAAAGATTTATGCGGTACAGTTTTGCTTTTCGCCCATTGCCAAGGCATGTGTTCACAATTCATTGATGTACAACGCTCCATCACGTCCACTCATGGCTAATACAGTGACAGGGGTTATTGGGGTGTTTTGGTGAGTCCCCCTTGGGTCTGTTAAGTGTTTAGAAAAGTGCAATATAAATACAATCAATTATTCTTATTATTTTGGGACATTTCAGTGTGTCTGGTGCAGGAGACTGCAATGGAACAGCCGATCTTTAGGATTGAAAACAACCAGCTTTTCTGTGAATGTATTCATAACTTCATCACCTCGTATGTGGAAACTTTAGTAAGGAGAAAATGTTGACAGTTGAGATAGAAACTTTGTCTGTGTCTTGTGTGATTAAAGACCCTGTATGAATAGCTTAGGTCAAAGTTTTTAAATGGAGTATACAGCAGTTACACTGTTGTTTTATGGTGCGATAGCTTGCTTTTGTTATTCCAGAATCCCAGCGTCTAGAATCATTTCATGTAATTGTATTGTCTGTGTAGAGCCAGATCAGAGCAGAAGTCATTTAAGTTTACCTCCTACCTCCCAGAACAGGTCTATACCTGTTCTTTTCTTAAATAAACCAAATAACCTTGTTATTTATCTTATTTACATGACAGCACGTGATTTCTGTCGACATGGACGTGTGTCTCTGTACCTTTACTCAGTTTGACACCGTAACTATGTCAAACAAACAGCGACGATATCCTTCAATAGGCTTTTTTGTGTTCCATAAAATTACAAGAAGTTTAAACAATCTGAATTTACGCCTTGACATAACTCGTTTGGTAACAAACACAAACAAAACTGCAAAACATCATGTTTTGTAGTGAAACCCTTAAATTCATCTTTTTGAAACCTGTATAAATGCACCGACACTTAGAAAATCAGATATTCCAATATTATTGTATATTTTGAATCGTTTTCTCAAGTAAACACCAGTGTAAGGAAAAAGATAACTTTTTCAACTTATTAGGAGATGAATTGCTGCATAAATGTACTTCCCACCTGGTTATGAGCACTGGTGTTTTGATGATCTCGGGCCACAACAAATATTTATTTGAGTCTAACCAGTGTCATTGTTTGAGTGACAGACACGAATTGTAAAACGTCCATCACTGTTCAGAGCGGTCAGATATGGAGTTGACAGTGTGACTGAGGCTGAGGAGATTGGCAGCACTGCTGGTTTGATCCTCGTTTCCTCCAGTCTGTGCTCCGAAGTGTCCTGGGGTAAAACACTAAACCCCAAATTGCCTCTGACAGCTCTGACCAAAGCGCAGACGCGCAGTATGAAGGTGTGTGAATGCATGTTGCGCAGAGTAGTGCCTCAAGACTGACAGAAACCTGTGGCTGCCTGTTCCATCAATATTTGTACAAGATTATTCTTTGCATAACTCCATTTTTTTTTCTTCCCCCAGAACATTTGATACACTGAGGAACCACCCTTCCTTTTACCTTTTCAATCACCGTGGCCGTGTGCTTTTCTGCTCACCGGAGGAGGAGCCCTCTTCTGCACGCAACCAGCAAGCCCTGCCCAACCCACTACGGCTACGCAAGCTGGAGTATTTGCACTGAGACTGGCCTTTTTCCTGCCTGTAAAATGACGTCAGATAGTTTCTTTTTTTTTGGTTTCATTTAATAGACGGGAGGAGGGCAAAGTGAGAGTTCACCATCTTCCCTCTCGACTTTTCTAGATTGATTGATATGCTGTCCAAACGTGCATCTGTCCCTAGAAGTGTTAACTTCCATATTCAACCGTGACTGTGCCAACCCTTCAGTTCTTCAAGCATATTTTGTTTGTATATACACAATGTAAATGCTTTCAAGTCTTCTGATACAGAGTTATCTCCCGCTCCAGTCCCCTCTGAACTGAATTGGGATATTGCTGTACATTATCTTTTTGTGCAAGGGTCATGAAAGCGCTTATTGAGTTCCTGTTTATTTTCAATCCCACATCAGTCTTGGCCTGGGCAGAATTGATCATTTTTTTTTTGGTCTACTGAAATGCATTTTGTTGTATGGACCGAGGACCCTTTGTTTCCCCCGATGATTTCCGTAAAGCAAAAAGGCTCATCTGTACGTCCTGGATGCAATAAAGAGGTTTGAGTTATGCCACAGGAAAACCGAGTGAGGTCAGACATCAAGCGACTATTCTGATACTGTGAACAAAAGGGCAGAGCGGGAACAAAGTCAAAGTACACCTCTTTAGATTTAGTTTTGTTCCTTCATTTTACATTTTAAGTTTCAACTGATTGTTTTTAATTTAATAAAAAGGCGTACTGATTTACAAAGTGTCTGAAGATTTTGTGGTTGAATGCGTGGGCTTTATTGCCTCAATCATTGAGCATATTCTGATTTTGACTTAACATTAAGATAAATCTGTATTTTCACAGGACCAACATATCACTGCAATAAAAAACTGCCAAGGTGGACTCAGGATGACCTTGTAGCTGTTTGCTGCATCAGTTAAAAACTCAACCAAGCCCACAGAAATGCAGTTGCTCAATACGGCCTGTAGGTGTCAGCAGAAGCTCAACTCTTGTCTGAAATTGGAACTTATTAAACCTGTTGGACTCGTACAGTTTGAAGTGGTACACATTCACCTTTTCCTCCTGAGAACCTTCAGCCCAATGTGTTTTCTCTAGCACTGAGTCTATATGTAGTAAGTTCATCAGATTTCATTGATTGACCTTGTAGACGTGTGTAGAATATTTCAATAAGCAGACTCTGACCAAACATGTTGATTCATTCTGACAGAACGCAAATTCAAAGTGCCTTTCATTTTCCAACTTGCTGAGAAACTGGGTCCCATCCTAAAAACAGGAGGATCCTAAAATGCAGTGCAACCAAGCCGACCAATCACAGCCCCCTCGCTCTGTATTGAAGATTACTGTGGCAAGTTACAGTTTGGGGATTCAAATAGGAATCATTTGCAAGGACACATTCTAAGTTTTAACAGCCTGCAAATGTCAGACTCCAATGTCATGTCATCAGTGAATACAAGCCGAGGACGCGTCTGTCAACGTAAACACAGCAACATACTGACAGCAGGCACCATTCTATCCGTGGTTTATTTTTCTCTGTTTTGTTTAAAAATGGAGGAAGTTCATACAATTTGTACATATTTAACAGCTTAAAAATTGGCCACATTTCCTTTTCAAAATAGTTCTTATACTCTGGAAAAAAACAAAAAAAAAAAACAAAATCACAAAAATAATCTATATTCCTTATCAACATTACAAAGTAGTGTACAAGTGTGGTAGAAATGAGGAGAACAGAAGAGGAGCGCTGAGAGTGAAAAGCAGCAGAGGGCAGAGAACCAGCTGCTGGAGCTGGACAACAGATGCTGAACGTCCACTGAGCGGGCACACATGCACACACTCCTCGGAACAACGTTGTCATTCTGGGAACTAATGGAGTGTTTGTTGTGCTGAGGTGGTGGTGGTGTGTGTGCGCGCGTGTGTGTATGTGTGTGTGTGTGTGTGGTGCAGTAGTGGGGATACCGCCTCGAAATGGATCCCAACAGCTGCATTGGCTGGAGCCAAGTTGTGTTGCCGTGCCGACAGGTAGGACACGGACGCTCTCATGTCGAGTCCACTCTCAGTCACGCTCATAAATGAAACACTAACACTTCTAGAGTCTAGGTTTGATCCGTGTCGGCCTTTCAAAGGACAAGGCCTGACACTCGTTTCCAGGAGGGAGTCAATACAACTGACCGATAGCGACAAACATGGACCCGGACCCAACATGTAGAGAAGACTGAATAAATGACCTGAAGAGAGAAATGTGTATAGTTTCACATGTTTCACAAAAAAAACATTAGAGTTGGGCAATATGGATTCAAACCAGAGGGAAAGGTCTTCCCCTCATTTCAGCACCCGATGCTTATCATTCAGGGAGCTTCATCTTCAACATGCAGCCCACTCAGTCCACACGGGGTCTACTTTTGTCCCTCGCTCCCACACCACGTCCGCAGAACTCGGACCCCGGAGTTGTGGTCACCGATGCGAGCAAAGTCAGTACAGATGCATAAACATTCGAGTTGATTCTCTCATGTGCACCTTTTTATTAATTCTGCTCAAAAGTCCACACCTGTGATCAAATACTTCATCGTCCCGGGACGTTGTACTTTCCCACGGATATGTGAATTTTTGCACGTTCCTGACACTAATACTGTGTTTGGTACGTCACCACCTCAGCCCGCTGCATCCGAAACCTCAGCAACTTCCTCTTCGTATCTGTTGGACGTGTTTTACAAAGCGATACGGTACGTTAGCTGCTTTTTGACCGACTCTGGCTGCTGCGTCCCACGTGTGCCACCACATTGTTATTGCTGTTTGTGCTTTTCCTGTTTGTCCTCATGTTTGCGCACACCACTCATGTTCTCTGTTCATTCTTCAGGAGTTATGAATTTGCTGAAATGTTTGGTCTGGGTGTGTGTCGATGTCTCTGCGGTAGTTTTGCCCTCTGTCACGCTGCCTTTAGAAGAGTAACAAATGTGTTCTCAGTGACTTTGCCGTTGAGATTAAGATTGCATTTCAACGTGACAGAATATCGAGATTACTCGAAGAATTCCATGTATCTTATCTTAAAAGTCCCTTCACGTGAAATTTAGGATTTACTGAGATATTCCTCGCGCACGTGTATATGATATCACATTTGGAAGGAAATAAGCAGCGCAACGCTGCAGTAAATCAACGGCAACAATTCAATTTTATGATGCTTCTAAAACCAACATTGTCAGCACAATAGGGGGAAAAGCTTCATCAGCTGTAGATGGTGCTGAAGGGGGAGTGCATAGCCATCCTATCTTACTGGTAACATGTTTGGATGAAAACGTACATCCTTTAAGGGCCTTTAAGGGCCTTTAAGGGCCTTTAAGGGTCATTATCTGCCACAGGGACGTCAGTGTCTCATTTGAGGTTTAAAGGGCGATAAAAACACAGTATATTTGCTACGGCAAAAGAAAACTACATCCTCACTGTTGTAATCCATATTGTTCATCCTAAAAATTGATGCATGTCGACAGAATCCATCCAAAACTGGATTCACCGTGTGAAATATTTCCTGTTTCGACATCACGTATTCAAAACTATGCGGGTTTGGAACCCGATTACATCAGACTCCTCCCATCAGTCGGACAGCTACTACATTAGCTACTACATCTTATTACTGTAGAAAAACTGGTCTCAGTCCTGCAAACATTTTTTCAGACCAGCTGAAGAAAGGTCTGTTTTTCAACAACAACGACAAAAGAAAGGATCCACCCTGTCCACGCGTCGCTCTGCCATTAAAGGATCTGTGGGCTTACCGAGCGTCTGTCTGATGGAGTGTGTGTGTGTGTGTGTGTATGTGTGTGTCTGAACAATGTGCTGATACAGACAAAAGCCGTACGGATGTTTAAGGCATCTGTCAATATGAAGAGGATTATATTTAAAGTCTCATCCTCAGTGGATCTGCGCCGGAGGCCCCTCCTCCAGTTAAACCCCCGACTCTCTGCCTCAAACAGGATGTGATGTAACCAGCACTGGGACAGCAGGAGCATCTGCTCTCAGCTGATTTTTTGTTTGTTTGTTTGTTTTTTTACAGTTTTTTTGAGGTGAGTCAACCAGGATGTCAGTGACGGTTGGTGATATTCGACCGAGAGCAAAACATACGTACTTCGGTGACGGAGCAGATGCGGCTTCCTCACTAGCTGCCATTATCTATAGGAAGCTGCACGGACGCTTTGTGTTTCTCCTCCAACTCAGCCAGGCTCGACTCCAGCTGCTGGATGAGAACTCGCCTCTTGAACCTGGGACACAAAGGCGAGGAGAGGAAGCAGGGGTGTTAGCAAAACACAGCGTTTTACGTCGTAGCTTCAGGTCACGGGGGGCCGCGAGTTTCCCGGAACAAGGCAGGGGGAGAGCGTTTAAGGCGAGGCTGCTTTGAAAGGCCCTGGAAATATCTACACACAGGTTCAGAGGTGTGTGGGATTTAGTGACATATCGTTTGGAAGCGGCAACCTATCACTCTTTTTCCCGCATTCAGGCAAAACTATGGCAGCCTTTGGTTGTGAGGGTGATTCAAACGGTGTTCAGTTTGTCCCTTCAGGGCTCCGGTTACAAAAATGGAGTTGCAACACGGCAGCCCCCCTAAGGAGGAGCTGCTCTTGACGTTAATGTTAAATAAAGGGCTCATTCAAGGATAACAAACAACTTGGAACAAGCAGGTGAGTACACGCTTTTAAAACCACACACACCACTATTTTACATCGGATTTCTGCCGATGGAAATAGAGATGATTTCATGGAAACGACCGACCAAACACATCGGACCTTTAAAACGACACGGTGAGCATTTGAACGCAGTGGACGACGACTACATACCTGATGGCTTCTTTGATGGCATGCTGAATGAAGTACCTCTGAACGTCGAGTGGCCCTTTCACCTGCTGCAGGAGTGACTGTACTGCGTCATAGTCTGAGAAAAAGCACAGCGACACACGATATGAAGGATCGGTCTGAAGTTCCCTACATGAAATCCACTGCAGGAGATTAGAGAGAAAACATGGGACGTGATGCCCCCCTGAGTATTACTCAATGCAGCCGCACCAACGTGGACATTGTGGCAAATCGGAAACGTTTTCAAACTAATCATCATCGATCCCAAAATGACAAAGAAATGTCATTGAATCTTGATATTTGACCAGTTGAGCGTAAACCAAACTATCAACAGCTACAGATAATAGAGAATACGAAGGCAAGCATGATGAAGTGCACCACCTAACCTCTCGTGGTTCTGACAGTCTGCACTTTTCTCTCTGAACTTCAGATGCACGTGGACCTTCTGGAGGCTGGCAGGTTAGAAATGACCACAAACCTTCGAGTGCTTTTGTGCGATGGTCAATTTTTTTTTTTTTAGCAAAAACACAAAGTTGGATTTCTGCACATTTTTCAATGTTTAGCATGAACTCACACTGGAACAGAAAACATGAATGTTAATCTGTCTGCTCTCAAAAGGAGTTAATGAACATTTAGTGAGTTTATCCACATTAATCCCAAAAAACACAAGAATGGATTAGATACTTTTGACTCTGTAGAATAAACGCTGACGTCTATAAACCTGACTCTGACAGGATACACGTTATATAGTCAGATGGTAGATACATATACATCAGCTGGACTCGACGGCACAAACTCACTTCGTCCTGGCTTGCGGACCTCCTTTATGACCCTCGTCCTCAGCTCTGCTTGGCTTCCATCGAGCGGCGCGATGTAAATGGTGTCCGGCGCAGCAGGGTCCGCTTCAGAGTCGTCAGGCTCATGTCGCGGACTCAATTGTTCACAGTTGCGTTTCTCCTCCAGTGTCTGCTCGTCGAGACGATCCTCCATCGATCGCTCCTCCGTCGCGTTGACGTCCTCGTCCTGCTCCGCCGTTCCCACCCTGGATTTCTCCTCGAGCGTCAGCGAAGGTGGGTTTCCTACTATAGTGTCCATCTCGGGGGCCCACATCTCCCCTGACTCGGGCCCGAGGCCGCTGTCGCCATTACTCTCAGAAAACAATACACTGTTGCCATCCACACCTGCAGGGGAAGCACAGAATTATTCACGAGCCATTTCAGGCAGCTGTGACAAATAAGCCCGTTCCCACGCAGCCGTCTCCAGACTCTCTCAGGCGTTGCCTTTTAGACACGAACGCGGCACGAGAGCCTTCACGTACGTCACATCGCATTTGATCGCAACAACAGAGGAGCTTCACTCTGAAAGTAATATGCGCGTTACGTGAATGTGGCCGATCGGCATTCACACCTGAGTGAAATGACTCTGGAATCAGTTGAACCCGGGTCACCGGGTTAACCCCCGCAGCACTGTCAGCAAAACTCAACTACATCAGGCTTAATCACGAAACGCCACAATATCTCACATTTCCCACGTTTGTCCGTTTTCTACTTGCACGGCGGTTACACACCATCGAGAGTTTTTCAAAATAAGAGTTTAAAAAAATTTTTTTTTTCAATTTTCCAGAACGCTCGGGCCTCCAGGTTAACTCTAGCTGTGTTCAGCTGTACCTTGTTTGTGAGGGTTGAGCCAGATAACCCTGGGAGGATTTTCAGAGCAACTGACTCTTTAATTCTCACTTGCCGGGCTCAGTGCACAGGTGGATGTAGTGGTCATGCACCAACAGTAATACCTTTGTGCTGTGTGATGGGTTTGATGAGGTTCTGCTGCCCTTGAAGCCCCACTGGACTCTTTCCCACCACCACATGGTTGGTGTTCCCTGGCGGAGTCTGCGGCCGCCGCAGCAACGGGGACATGCTCCGCCTTCTCTTCATAGTGGCACCCAAGTTGGAGTCATTGGAATTCCCTCTTTTCTTATTTTGAGGGCCCGCAACGAACTCATCTGCCTCGTCGATCATCATGCCCTGGGAGAGAGGTCATTGGTGGGTGAAACTGAAACACTGAGTGAAAAAACAACAACACGCCGAATCGAGGGAAGCGTCCGTGCTGCCATAGTTTACCTTCTTGTCCTGTTTGAATGGATTCCCGAACGTGTGCAGACGTTTGGGCTGGTCGGGGTCAATCTCTCTCAGAGGAGAGGGCATCATTTTGAGGTACTCCTGATAGTTTCCCATCTGAGCCACGGGAATACTGTGCAGATAATCTACCAAGCACGGAGCATTTCATCAGCAAGAATAAACCACGACACGAATAAAGCGGAATGGCCTGTTAAAGGTGTGGGGTGGCCTGCGGAATGCATTGCCAGTATACTACAAGCCTCTGGCCATTCTTTAAGAATGTATTAAAAATAGATGTCGTTACAGACCATGCTGTATACATTTGAACACATGTCTCGTAATACCGCCGCACAGACCGGGGATATGACTATTTAGAGGAGCAAACTTCCTCCGGTGAGGGTAAAAACAAAGGGTGGCTGTGATGGAGGAAACATCACATACCTTCATCCTGCCCTCGGATCAGTTTCTGGGACGTGCGCAGCAGATTGGAGCGCATGCGGGTCACCTGATCCAGGAGGTTTCGTCTCGGGATGTCATAGGCGTTTCGATACGCCTGAGGCTTGACATCCTGCGAACACATCAGTCGATCCAGTCAGAGGGAACCAAACAAACATCGGACCCTTCGGACGAATCCTTGCCGTCCTCAAAGTCTACCTTGTTGAGCAGGGCGATCTGAAAGCCGGCAAATTCTTTGAAGTTGATGTCTACCGGTCGGAGAGGCCCCTCCCCGGTGATTCCCTGCAGCAGCTGCTTGAAGTCTCTCCGGTGGGCCAGCGACAGAGAGGTGGAGTGGTTCTTCACCTTGATGCCAGTTTCCTGAGGAGCTTTCTTCCCCACGGACACAATTAAACGGTCAGACTCGATCTTTGCCTTGAGTTTGATCCAAAAAAAAGAAAAAAAAAGGAGACAAAAGCACATTTTTACTCATTTGACTCTGTCTTCACACGATACAATTCACGCAGAAGCGAAACCTTAGGGAGCAGCACTGTCCTGGGAGCCAACATATCACTGTGGCCCCGATCAATCAACTGCAAAGGACTGTGTTTTTGTTCACGTCGGCAAAACATTTCAAGAGAATGTGACAAACGACTTATATTGATATTAGACGGATAAACATCAACCGTTAAACATCCGCCGATAACAGACACAACAGATGAGCACTGCCTGCTCCCAACAGGTACGGGCTGTCTGTGGGCTCTGTCACGCTGCAGGACGCAGCTTTTCTCGCTGAAAGTGCGTAAAGAACGTCCAGTGGTTCACGCCTGGAAAATAACGACCAGCCGCAGCACTCGGTCCGCCGCCGTTACGGCACCGCTCGGTCGAAAACCCCCACAACTGGAGAATCGGCCGTCGTGAACGTTCTGTTATTGTTCACAGCCGCGACAACTCAACGGGCGATTCATAACGACACAATAACAAAGACAACATCCCAGGTCGCGGCGCGGAGGTAGAATTTATACCGCGGCCTGTCAATCAACGCAGCAAGCTTTTCCTTTGAAGTGAAGACGGCCCATTGGTCGAGGACACCGAGGGCTCACCAACACCACGCTCAGTGTATCGCACCTCGAGGCTTTCTCATCCACGCCCCCTCTACCTGCCAGACCACCTGGAACTGACACTCGTGGAAATCTGTGAGCGAAGAGTGAGCGAAGAGTGAAGAGTGAGCGAAGAGTACCTGCTGACTCAGCTTCTTCAGATAGGAGATGACACTGTAACTCAGGCCGCAGTCCATGGTGTCGGCGATCAGATTGGGCGCGCCCATCATCCTCAGTGCCTTTTTGAGGGGCTGTGGGAGCAGCGCGGTACAAGTTTGAATGTGAGTTTGAGCAAACAATGGTCAAATAACTGCAATGAACATTTATTAAAAAAAAATCCATGGGTTTACCATGAGGTAGTACGGAGGCATGGTCTTCAGGTACATCTCTAAGGCCTGACGCCACTTGAGGTTTGGCTTTAGTTTGTGCACTTTAAACAAATCATCTGAAAGGAGTCGAAGAACAGGAAATCTGAGACAGAGCGTCGGCCTCGTGTACATTCAACATGCAGGCGATTCAAAAAGAAAACTCATAACCACGCTGCCGCGGAGCGACCTCTAGATCACATACTCATCTTAAACTTTAAAAGGTTTTAGGCAGGTGTGAAAAAAGCGGTAACATAGGAATGGTTTCAAAATAGGAGTGTGAGTAGTTTATTCTTATCAATGAACAAAAGGCAATTTTGAATATATTTTAAAATAATATACATTTCGAAATACGCTTTATATTTAGAAGCATTCTTACATTACAGGATTTTTCTTCGAGCCTGCCAAAAACCTTTGCTTAGTACAGTGTATACAAATAACAACAATAACAAATATTAGTATTATCATTATCACTGATGTGGCTTCTGCTGAATTCACTTTCATCATCGAGTGAATGTCGGTTTGCTGGGTGAAATGTGAAGATACTAGTGGTGGGTTGGAGTCCGCATATATATAGGTTCCACCCTGGTGCTTGACCAGGGACTTGTACAGCATGTGTGTGTGTGTGTGTGTGTGTGTGTTGCTTTGTGTGTTCTTGGCACATATATGTTTGTGTATTCTTAGAAGATATACGAAACACAATCGGACAATGTCATCAGGAGACGGCCGAAAAGGAGCGCGATCCGTTTTTGAGGCCTCCGAGTTACAAAGGCTGCGTTGCACCACGTCTTACCGAGGAGGGGCAGAAGGACGGGGAAGTTGAAAGGCATGACAAACAGGTTGACACAGGTGAGAGTGGTGCTGGCTTTGAGGTACCCGAACGGTTGGCCCGAGTCATTCTGTTTCCCGCTGCTGCTCACGAACACCTGTCGACGACAACAAACAGCTCACAGGTCTGGCGTTTGGCGATCGGTACGGGAGCCGTTCACTGTCGGGGGGCTCCAGCAGAGACGCTGGGTGGGTGGGTGGCTGACTGTGTGTACCATACCTGCCAGCACATGTGCGGAGACTTCCGCTCCAGAATGTACTGGGTGAGCGGAGAGGGCTCCAGTTCGTACTTGTCAAAGGGGAGTTTGTCGATCACCATGGGCTCACAGTCCACGCAGGAGAAGCGCACCATGGGGTGAGCGGAGCGGGGGGGCTGAGGACGGAAGACGGACAGCAATGAGGGGAAAGTTACCGTCTCGGTGTCTTTGTAGAATTCAAAAAATGGGCGCTTTGGGATCGAGGAAAAGGCGAGCGCCGGGAGAAGCAAGACGGAGGAACAGTGGAAGAGCAGGAAGACGCGGAATGCGAGTCTGCGCGGAGAGACACGCCGACACAGAGACG
>JAFBJT010106362.1:40207-50759 GCA_016785325.1 Chascanopsetta lugubris
CGTGGCCCTCGGTGAAAATGAGTTTGACAACCTCCAGGTCGATACAATGGAACCACCAATGTAATGCGCAGAACAGCCAACTGTCTTCAGAGCAGAAGGGGACAACCTCAATCCTACAAGGTGAAAGTTGGAAAAAATGGTTGAATCGAGCAAAAATAAATGCAACGCAGAAACAGATCCGGTGTCATCCTGCAAGTCTGCACAAAACACAATGTTCCATTGTCATGGAAATTTGACACTGATGGTTTCACCCCTCAAAACACAACCCGTAGCACAAGCTGACCACCACAGATAACACACGCACACACACACACACACACACACACACACACACACACACACACACACACACACACACACATACTGAGAATAATGTCAAAGCTTTGCACATTAAAGGTTAACTGACTCTGTCTCTTATGTCTGCAGCGTTAACCTATTCAGTCGATAACATCATTCCTCTTTGAATATATTTGTTAAAGGTGCAGCGCGTACGATTTTGGACATTTTTGTCACTTCTAAAATTGTTACAAAACAATTACATAACG
Organism: Chascanopsetta lugubris; assembly: GCA_016785325.1. Lineage (NCBI taxonomy): Eukaryota > Metazoa > Chordata > Actinopteri > Pleuronectiformes > Bothidae > Chascanopsetta > Chascanopsetta lugubris. The sequence goes on from JAFBJT010106362.1 coordinate 40,753, forward strand.
ACATTTTGTTTTTTCCCCCCATTACCCGAAAATGAGCCCATTAATGTATATTTACATGAGGAGGGGGTCCTGTCTATGGGGGCCGCCATGTTTTTACAGTAATAAAAGTGGACGTACGAAACAGCTTTTGAGGTTTAATGACAACTGAAGTCGACCACAGCTTCTCCTGCATGTTCAGAAAGGGGAGGGGGAGGTGATGGATACAACATGCAACTTCACCTATGGATGTTCTGAAATCGTACACTCTGTACCTTTATTAAATATGAGTGAACATTTGTGTGTGTGTGTGTGTGTGTGTGTGCAGGCAAAAAATCGAAGATTTAGAGGCTGAGCGACAGCGTCTGGAGGAGCAGAACAACATTCTGGAGATGAGACTTGAGAGACACAACCTGCAGGTAAGGCACCGAAACTTCCCTCCAACTGTTCCTCTGTGATGGATTCACTCATCTGGCACAAAGGAACCAATTTAATAAACCCAAGGGCAGGAGGAGTGTGTGTGTGTGTGTGACACCGTAGATTGATTCACCCAAACTACTGCCACCCACATCTGACAAGTTTTCAAATGCAATTGGACCCAGGTGTGAATCCACCCGTAGGAACCGTGATTGATTTAAAGTCCGACTTTATTGGATGGAGGGATTAGAATGGGCATAACAGTTGGGCATAAAGTGCTGTTAACACCGTGTACGAGTAGACATTCCCCAGTGTCTACTTTAAAGGTGCAGTGTGTCATTTTTGTCAAATATTCCAAAACAGCTACATACTTATATTTTCATGAATTCAATTTTTTTTTCTCATTACCCTTAAATGTATAGTTACATTAGGAACGGGTCCTCTCTATGGAGGCCGCCATGTTTGTACAGGACCCAGAGTGGACATATCACACATGACACATCTTCCGAGTTTCCTGCACGCTCAGACGGGTGAGGGTGAGGTGCAACTTCACCACTAGAGGTCACCAAATCTCACACACAATGCACCTTGAAATCAAACTTTGCGTGACTAAAACACACAAACACACAAATGCGAACGTGTGCAATTAATCCAGCTGTTTTCATTCTCCTTAACTTACTCCAAGTTATATCTGAGCTCCTCCCCCTTTTAAATTGGCTTTGTGTGTGTGTGTGTGTGTGTGTGTGTGTGTGTGTGTGTGTGTGTGTGCCCGCCCATATGCACACTGTATGTGTGGGTGCACTTCATCTCTGTCCTCCTCTTACTTAATGAAACCTGTGTGGGCAAGCGTGTTGGTTACATTTAGCCGTGGGGGCTGAATGAAATCCTCGTGTTCTCAAGCATGACCACCATTTTTAAGGCAATTGACAACCTTGTGTGTGTGTGTGTGTGTGTGTCTCCCCCTTTGTCTGTGTGTGCACAGGCACAGGTTGTTACAGTCAATGGATCGGGTCAGTTCTCAGGAGTTAACTTTTATGACTCCTCCACGGTCGAGCGCCCACCAAGAGACCTCCGTCTCAGACCCAGTGAAGAGAGTGGCTGAATGGAGGAGTCTTTGAAAAGGAGGGATGGATGAATGGCTGAATGAGTAAGCGTGAGTGACTCACGGGATTGAATGCTGGGAACAAAGTGACAGCGGGGGATTTTCATTATATGAACTTGCACTACAGATTCCCTGTGACATAAGCCATCACTTCCACTTCCTGTCTATATATTTAGATCCTAGCGACTCGTGTGACTGTCAGCCGCTCAGATTACCAACGTAATGAGACTGCATTCCACGGACTCGGGCTCAATAATCCTCAACAGCGGTCTGTCAGGAGGCTCTCCTGGGAAATTTGGATTACATTTACATTTTTATTATAGACCTACCTTTCACATCCATGCTGACATGCTGGTCACACACCTACATGAAATGTTCAGTTTTGCATGAAGGGTTGTCAATTCATGTTCGGGGGCTAGCAGGTCATTGTTTGGAGCAGCCACTTTGGACATTGATGCTCCGAAATCCAGTTTCTTTATTTAAAGGTGCAGTGTGTACGATTTGCTGGCGTCTGTTAGTGACGCTGTGGTGGTAGTAGTTGTGAAGTGTATCCATCACCTCACCTTTACCCTTCTGCTAAACTGTGACGGGAAGAAGGGAAGGTACAGTGGGAAGGGTGGGAGCAGTGTCACTGAAGACTCGGGCGCCAAAGGTGCACAGCCGAGTGGGGGTGACGGAGATTAGGTCACTGTCAGATGATTTAAGCTTATCGGAGGGGGTGTCGAAGGTTGGTGAGGTACTGGGGAGACCATGGAGGGTTGTCAGGTCAGGTTAGGTAAGATTCAGCTTAACTATCCCGGGGGGGCGGGGGGGCGGGGGGGGGGTGTAAATTGAACGAATGAATAACAAACAAACAGTAAACATAAATGGAAGACAAAACAATTTAATATGACATACCATCAAACCACACGCGAGAGCTTGTTGGCAGCCGTTCTGAAGGTGTGTGTATAGGTGAGGATGGGAGTGATGTGCTGTCAGGGCCAGGTGCGGGTCAGTTCCTATGGCAACTGAGTTCTAGACATGCTGGAGCCTGTTCAGGGCTGTGCTGGGGGCCCCCAAAACAGGAGACCTTTGCAGTTAGGAGGTGATGAAAGTGTAAATAAGGGTTTCTGCAAGTGGAGTCTGGGAGTGATGGTCGGTGTCGGGAAGGTGAAAAGAAACGATTTGCTGATGGAATGAGTGTAGGAGTGGACTGAAAGAGTGGGAACAAGGATGACGCAGATGTTGCGGACTTCTTGGGTGGGGTGGGGGGGGGGGGGGGGGGGGGGGGGGGCTGTTGTCCACATCCAGAGTGAGGTCTCCAATCTTTCGGGGGAAAGGCTTTTGGGGCCTCAACCATGAGTTCTGTTTGACTGCTGTTGAGTTTTAGAAAGTTCGATGATAACCAGCATCTTATTTAGAGAAGGACCTTAAAGAGGAACTGTGTGGGGGGATCAGGGTGGATGGTTTGTTGCCGAAGTAGAGTCGTGTGTTGTCGGCATAAGGGCGGAAGTTGAGGCCGTGCTTGCGGAGGATCTGACCAAGAGGGAACATGTAGACGGTGATTCAGTGATATTCATCTGAGAAACTGGGTTTGTGACGGTTGAATTCTCTTTCTCTGGGTTTAACTAAAGTTTGACGGATCAAAATGTTGGCTCACTTTCAACCGGCGCAGAAGCAGACTCTCCTTGGTGAAGTGACAAGTCAAATAGAAACATCCAGAGTTTCACATACACTTCCAGAATCTGGCCATCTGGTCGACAGATGGCCAGACATTGAAATGTTTCCTCACCCACTACTTTCTTACCGTTTCAAGTCTCGCGACCTTCACATTTTCTAATGTTATAGCCTCATATAAATACAACCTTTGACCGGACGAAGTATTTTAGTCATCGGATGTCTGAATGTTAAATCAATCCGTGAAATGAGCCGAGCAAACGGCAACTCTCGCAGCTCCTCCTCACATTCTGTGTCCATGTAAAAGTATCTGCGAAACTTGGTTTGAGCGAGTTGTCGGTAATTACTATTTGTGGGTCTGTTTGATGAAACGTTGAGCACACATTTCTAATGCACATTTTCCTCACCTCGGCCCATCAGAGTGTTTCCTGTAGGTGGGACTGATATAAACACACCCAGTCCTCTGCTGTGTGTGCGTGAAAGGGAAACTCTGGACAATGTTTGGCACTGATCAGACTTCCTGCGTGAAAACAGCTGAGCACATCAGAGAGAATCAATCACCTCAGTCGCACATCTGGGAGAAGGGCACAAACACACCGAAGGGGAGGTATGATGATGATGATGATGATGATGATGATGATGATGATGATGGGGTGGCTGGAACTCCTGGGGGACGAGTGTCCAGATACGAAACATCTGGCACTGACAGCCACAGGGAGGGAAGAGGTCCCAGGATGGCCAATGGTCCAGTGCAGGGGAGTGAGAAGAGAGGAGAAAATGAGGGGGGTGGAAAGAGAGGAGGATCTGGCACAGAGTCTGGATGCTCATGTGCTCCAGGGAATAAAGAAACAGAAGGGTTAGCAAGTGGTTATCAGGAAGCTCACAGTGCTGTCATTAGCAGGACACCACTGACTGCACTGTACCACACGGCTTAATGTATTCATGGAGACTGGGGCCCCGACCAGCTGGCGGGAAAATGGTAACAGATAGCGAGTCTTAAGTACGTGTAATTAAGTTGAGGCGTCGGGATAAGTTTTAAGTTGGGTTTCCAACGCCCCAGTGGAGGCAGAGTGTCTGGTGTCAGCAGGGAGGTTGTTCCAAACGGGAAACAGGCCTCGCAGCTTGCTGATTTCCTCTCGAAATTGCAGACTTTTTTTTTTTGTTTCCGGTGCAACGGGATCAAAACATTCATTGATGTTGATGAGAAAAATGATATGTCGACTATATTTTTCAACCATTTGTTTGGTTGCTCGGAGCATTGAATGTAGCCGAGTTACCATTTGAATAGCCAAACACGCACTATTGTTTTTGTATCAGGAAACGAAAACAATTTCTATTCAGAGTGGCTTGAAATAAATTGCTTGTTCCACAGTTGTCTGCCGAGGCCCGTGGAATCGAATTTAATCTCATTATTAGGAACAAAAAAGCTGTGGGATCATGCCGAGAGCTGCTCTGCTCTCTAACATGTGTGCTCTGTCTCTTTCAAGTAACCCCTCTGTGGTGTGGACCCTGTGTTCTCTCTGCTTAGTCATCAAGCCCTTAGGAACATCTCGTTGAAAAGAAAGAATCATTGTCTCTAAACAATCCATAACCTATAACCTCCTGTCGTGTTGATTCCTCTTTTAAAGGGTAATACTGCTGTTCTTTGCCTCTTGTTCTCTTGCTGTCATGTCGGCGTCTAGGCGGACGATAATTGTCACTGTTGCAAGAGGTTGCATCAATGCCGGCTCTCTGGTGCGCATGCGCGCACTTGGGCAAGCCTGCTCGATCCGTCAACCTTTGTCATCTCCTCACGAAAAGAGGTTCACATCTCATACAGGGTGGCTGATTTTGGGGCTTCCTGGCCTGTACCATACCAGGAACTCATTTCTTACTGCTCTACAGCAGCGGGAGTCCTCCGAGTTCCATCTCCTGATGGATTCCCATGGCGGCCGTTCCTTTTCTATGCACAGACTTAGTCACAGCTCTGTCTCTTTTTGGGGTTTTCTTCCTGCCTATTGATTTTACAAGGTTGTAGTTCTAAGAAGGACCATTTGTACCTTTTTGTTGACTCTGAACTTGTTGGCACCTGGACAGGCTCAGTCTTCGTAATGTAAGAGTAGTTCTGAGGTCCTGGTTGAGTCTTGGCATTGCTGTTAATGTTCTGCTTGTTGGTCATGGTTAAAGGTGCAGTGTGTAAGATTTGGTGACATCTAGAGGTGAAGTTGCCTGTTGCATCCACCCACCCTTACCCTTCTGAGCATGCAGGAGAACTTATGGTCGCCCTCATTTGTCATTAAACCTCAAAAGATGTTCAGTGTGTCCCCTCTGGGCTACCAAAAAACATGGCTGCCCCCATCGAGAGGACTCACTCCTGATGGTAATGGCAATGGGAACCAAAATACCTTGAGGGGATTATGAAAATATCAGAACGTCATTACTTTATAATATTCTTTCCATCGATAGAAGTGACAAAAATGACTGAGATCTTACACACTGCACCTTTAAGTTTAGTTGATGCTTTGGAGAAGCTGTCCACAATGAATATAGCCAGTAAATATAGTTATGCAATTGTGTGTATACTGTATATATCTGCTGCACAGTACTGCAACTCAAACCGCCCCCGTCCCTTACCTTCAGTCTGACAGAGAGAGAGAGAGAGAGAGAGAGAGATGGATGGATGGGGAACAGCAAATGGAACTGGTGGAATAAACTGTGCACCCTAACAAACAGGAAATCTATTTTATTAATTTCTTAATTTCCAAGAACATAGACCATAACATCGGAGCTTATTGATATTACGGTTCTAAATAATTTAGCCCAAGGGCTGGTTTGATATCTACTTTTAGTACCTATCCCCAAGTGACACATGGAAGCTCGAGTAGTTATGGCAATTTTTTTTCCCGATGTAATGGTCTTATCTTGTTTTTAGTACTGGAATACTTACTACAATATAAGAAGTGAATAAATCTGAAAACATGAATAAATATTTAAGTCGTACAAGAGATCCCTGGAGTCTATTTTAGGCAGCGTTTATTCCCTTTTTTGCTTTCCTAGCAGTGGGGCTAAAACTATAAAGTTAATGGTGAGTAAGGGGTTTTATGGCGATGTGGAAGGTAGTGCCAAGATATTTTGTCTCATCATGGTGTCGGGCAGATGGACAGATGAGGTTGATTGCCAGAAGTTGACACAACAGCCAACACAGCGACACAACAACAATCCCCTGTGACGCGGATGTTTACGACTTTGACACGCAACTTTCAAAGAGAATCGCTCCGTATTTTACTGCGATTACTTAATGTGTTCAAGACATTTGCATAAACTTTAATGACCCAATCAAAGAACATGATTTTTCACCAGGATGTCTTAATGTAGTGGTTCAGGCTTTGATTCTACACAATAAGAAAAAGTCCCAGTCTACTTATGTTTTGAAGCAGTGAGGTGTCGTCAGAGTTGTTGCCTGCATCAATGCAAAAAAAGGGCAGTGTATCAATACTTATTTTATATGCATTACACAACAAACAATTAGAACCCCCCCCCCACCCCCGTACAGTCGACACGGGACAAAATGTGACTGATTGAGACAAAGTGTAGTTTGTACCAGTCTAAACATGTTACATCCATTTAACGTTTATGCGAATTGGCTCACTTTTGGAGCCAGCGTAAAGTGTGTAGTTTTTCCACTTCCCTATTGGCCTCATCTGTCAGCTCTGGAGGTTGTCGCTTGATTGATAGTGATTTGCACAGAGCACAAAACCAGCAAAAACCCTCAGGTTTAATTGTAACATTAACCTATGCACAGAATTTGTATTCATACGATTTGGAGATGTTTGTTAAACTAACCAGCACAAGCAATAGGCAGTTTAAACGGAGAAGCTGCTCTCCGAGACTTTTATACTGCTTTGCTAATGGCTATTAAGGTCAGAGCGTAGCGATGCTCTGTGTTCTAAACATGTTACATCCATTTAACGTCTATGCGAATTGGCTCACTTTTGGAGCCAGCGTAAAGTGTGTAGTTTTTCCACTTCCCTATTGACCTCATCTGTCAGCTCTGGAGGTTGTCGCTTGATTGATAGTGATTTGCACAGAGCACAAAACCAGCAAAAAACCCTCAGGTTTAATTGTAACATTAACCTATGCACAGAATTTGTATTCATACGATTTGGAGATGTTTGTTAAACTAACCAGCACAAGCAATAGGCAGTTTAAACGGAGAAGCTGCTCTCCGAGACTTTTATACTGCTTTGCTAATGGCTATTAAGGTCAGAGCGTAGCGATGCTCTGTGTGTTTCTCCAGTCCTTAATGTCTGTGGCGAATCTCTGTGTGTTTTTACAGTCTTGATTTCTGAAGTCATTGTCGTTCCCTGCCGTGCCTGAACAGTATTTCACATTCACATATGGTAATTTTCTCTGGCCTATTCAGCAGGCTGTTGCTGCTGAGTGCAGTCTGGCTTTTTAAAGGAGCGGAGCAGCAACACTAATAGTCTATGGAATACTAAGCAGAGCAGAGTCGTACAGTTGCCGTACAGTACTGAAGAGCTCTGAGACTGACATATTTTCATGGTTCAGGTTAAAGTGTCTTTGGCTTGGGTCGACCCCTGCTCCTTTCAGGCCCATGACTGAATAGCCATTTTTTGGTGCTTGACCTCTATTTAAAGGTGCAGTGTGTAAGATTTGGTGACATCTAGAGGAGGGGCAGCATCTTGTGTCCATCACCTCACCCTCACCCTTCAGAGCATGTAAAGAAGGAACCTATGGTTGACTTCAGTTGTCATTAAAACTCGAAAGATGTTTAGTGCGTCCACTTTTACGACCGTACAAACATGGCGGCCCCCCATAACCATAACAAACTGCTGACTGCCCAAAGACACAGCAAATGGTTCTCCAGTGAGTGGTTTATACTAGTGACATGGTTCAATATGACTTCCCTGTCTAATCAAGAAGGGGTTGGAGTGTCTCACATTGCAGTTGACCCAATGGGAGTCTTTTGGCACTGCTCTCTTGTCTATGCTGAAAACATGTGATGTTAAGACCTTGGAGCTCAGTGTCCCATGGAAAATGCTCGCCGCCTTCATGCTCTCTGGGCACAACCTCCTCCTACTCTGGTGTATCCATTAACAAGCCCAGGGGCTCAACTCTCTGTGGCGGAACCCAAAGATTCTCATGCTAATACTGCATGGTCCAAAAAACCTCACCGCCTCTACCAGCTGGCTTTATACCTGAGGGTGGTGGGGCAGAATTCCCTTGTCTACTGCTTTATATAAAAAGGCCTGACTCTGACCTGTTTCCAAACTCTTTAGTACATATTTTAGTTTCAGCAAACACTTTGTGATCACTTTCACAAGATCAAATAAGATTGCTTGAGTTACTTTTGCTAATGTATTTACTTATCGCAATGACATGCAAGTAGTATTTCTATGCCACGTTCCAGTGTCCAGCAATCCAAAGGGGACCTTGCAGCTTTAGACCTTGTCCACACATAGACGAAGACTATCTTTTCCTTTTTTCGTAGACACAGCATCGCATCGAGGACGGTGGTCTTCCAAATGAAACGACTCTAAGCGCTGCTGTGTAGTTGCCAGGCCTGTAACTGGTGCTGTAACGCTGCCAAGACCAGAGAAGAAGGCATGGAGCATATCCACCAAACACAACTCCGTATTCTGCCATTGATGATGATGATGATGATGTTGTTGGTTAGAACATGCGAGTTAAGGGAGAGGTGGGTCTGTGGCGTCACAGTTAAAGGTGCAGTGTGTAAGATTTTGGCAATTTTCATCACTTCTAAAAATATTGCAAAACTATTACTTTCTGACATTTTCATGAATTTATAATCATGTAAATGAGCAAATTAGTTTATATTTACATGAGGAGGGGGGGGGCGTCCTCTCCAAGGAAGCTGCCATGTTTTTACAGTTGTAAAAGTGGAGGTACTAAACATTTTCCGAGTTTGAATGACAGCAGAGGTTCTCCTGCCTGCTCAGAGGGTGAGGTGATGGATACAACACGTAACCTCTCGAGCTCACCAATTCTCACACACTGCACCTTTAAAGAAAAGATGTGTATTGGTTGTCAAGACGGATACGATACATCGGCATCGTAAGATATTATCACTCTGGAATCCGCTTTCAAAAACTAGCGTATCCGGTCTTCGTGTCCGCCGGCTCTGTGTGGATGAAGCGCCCATACGATAAAAAACAGATTCTCCTTAACTCGTCTCTGTGTGGACAAGACCTTATTCTGCTTTTGTCGCACACAGAAGCAGCCTGTGCTTAGCTGTGGATCTTTTTTGAAAAACACACCCCCCACAGTTCTTACTTGGTGTGTACCTAAGGATTTCAGTGAGGGATACCAGGTATTTGTGTCCCTTACAAGGATAAGACCATTAGCAAACATCACTTTCTCAGCGTGCAGTGGATGCTGATGCACTACAGCTACTATTCCTATCTCTGTCGAGAGATTTCAGGATCCATTTGGCTTATGTCTACCTTCCTACGGGGACTCCGCTTATGTGACTCTGTCAGGACATCTGTGCTGCAGCTCGCAGCAGATGTTACACAGTAAAAAGACTCTCGAGTTTAACTACCCAGATTAATTCATGGGCTTCTCAGCGCCTTAAAGACAATGGGGCATAGTGTCCGCTAATCCTTCCACAGTTGGATTTGTAGCGAATTGACATTTCATTCATTACATGACTTTCATGACATAGACAGTGAGTTCTATATGTTCACCCTTGCAGTATGTTGCTTGATGCATAGAAAATAGTTCATGTGCAGTGTTTCCCCCTTGGTTTAGAGCTTTGGGGGTGTGCACGCTCACGCGCGCTATGTCAACGATTACCCAAAATATTGACTTCTTGACGTTTATAGTTTTGAACTGG
>JAFBJT010106362.1:68907-87723 GCA_016785325.1 Chascanopsetta lugubris
CTACAGCCCCCCACCCCCACCCCTAATCCCATCATGCCCCGCTGCCTCTCCCTCCTCTGCTTTCAACTAATCACATTCAACCTCTTTCCCCTCATCTGCTCCTTTTCTCTCAGGCTTTATCTGCTGCGATTCACTCCTCTGTTCCTCCATCCAACTTTCCTCTACGTTTTGCCCTCTCGCCATTGGTCAGCCTTTCCATCTTTTCTTTCCAATCACTATTTGCTCTCTCTCTCTTCGGCATCGCACGTAATACCTGCTAAGATTAATTTTGGTTGCCGTGGATACACAGGAATCATCTCCTTTCTTAGCATTATGAAAAACCATGTGGGTGGACATGTGTACCAACTTAGTTTATCAGAACACTTTTAGGACTCAAGCTACTCGTAAAATGTACTTAGATTTAGGATTCTTTAAATAGCAGCAGATTTATTTCAGCAGTCAGAGGTGAAGTTAACAAAAAGCAAGAAGGAACTTATAAGAAAAAAACAAACCAAAGACCTGCCAATCAGTCAACCTGTCAAAGTGCAGGTCAACTGGTTTGTTGTCAACGACACACACACGTCACACAGGGGAAAACATTACCATGGGTGCAATTTCTCTGGCTCCGCCTCCACATAAAACCCAATTATTCAAATCAAGCCCCTCATTGGTTATGCAAGGTGACAGTTAAATATGGGTGAAAAGGGTCAGAGCACTCACCATCACTGCTTCAGTTTTGCACAGTCATACCAATGAGGCCTGTCCCATTCTGTGTGAACGTGTCTCCACATTCATTATGTCGTTTTATGCATAAGGGAAAGATTCAATTAGGAATGTTTGGCTGTGTTTAAGATGTTTAAGACCACCGTCTTAATTACATTATAATGAATAAAGATAAGCAAAACTGATCATTCAGCTTTTAAAAGTGCAACCTGGACAGTGCAGGTGCAGAGTGGAGTACAAAGTGTGCAGCGCAGAGCCCGGACCTTTGTTTTTGTTCTGCTTCCTTAGATCCTCCACACTTTGGCTTGTTTTATCTTAAACCTTCCCAGAATCAGCTTCACAATCTAAGAACAGTTCAGGTGATCACATTGTCCTTTTGCACAATGTAGGTAGTGATAGTTGTAGCAGCATAAAGGGATTTAAATTCCACTCTATATTCCAACCAAAACACCTACTTTCTTCATTTTGAATATACACACAGTACAAGAAAACCGTATTATGTGTTCAAACTGCAGCTGTCTCAAACTTTGTGCTTTTGTTTGTAATTCAACTGTTTCTTCTAAACCGAATCAAAGTTCAGACAAGCTAAGTTAATAGTGGATTTACCTTATTCTGAGTTACCCACAGAACACCGACTGCACCTCCAGTCCCACCACAGTGAGTGTACCAGACTGCGCTGGTGCGGCCCGGGTTCGGGCCGAGCCGGACAGAAGAAGGTGGCAGCATGTGAGAGCATGGACTTCCACGGAGCGGGAAACTTATCGGCGCCTGAAGCTCAAAACGAGAAGCTTAGATGGATGCATCTGTAATGTTTCTTAGTGGCAAGTCTGACTCCGCTCCTGGCGGTTTGTCCGTCACGTATTCGATGGATGGATGGCTCCTCTGCTCCTTCCCGTCTTGATGTTTTCTCCATGCTAACGAGATGTAAAAGGTCATGTTTATGTAAATGTGTGGAACGGCAGTCCCAGGCGAAGCACCTCCTCTCTCCTCTTACAGCAGCAGCACAATGTCTGCTGGATCCGCACATGCAAACAGGCCGCTACCATCACTCAAGCTATGATGCAAAACAGCCTCATCGTCTTCAGTTGACTTTAATGACTCCCCAAGATTGTGTGACGTACGGTTTGTTTAGAGTTTTTAAGGCACGACACTAAAAAGCCACTGTTGAATCCTGACTTGAAAAGCTGAGCAGAAAATATGTTGCCGAGTGAACTCTCGTTATTTTCAACAACAAAACACGGTTACTGTTCTGACGCAGAACTCTGTAATGTGAAGTCAGTACTTGAATATATTTCTGCATACGATTTTGGATTCATTTCATTATGTGATTATTTTTCCTGAAGTTGTAAATGGCAAAGTTTGGTATTAGTTCTATTATCATTTCGTAACTATTAAGGTTTGATCAGTGTCTGTGGTTCCAAACCTGCTGCTCTAACAATGAAATGTCCCAATTTAGGATCATTCCATCATCCATCCAATACAAATACAACTTTGTATACATTGGTTGAGCTGATGAGGGGCTGCATGTGCAAAATTCAAACTTCATTTTGATGTGTCAGCACACATAAGCTATAAACTGACTCATTTCACTACAGCAAATAAACACATACTTGTCACAGCTCTCTCATTTTCACTAGTGCATGGTAAAAATTAAATATATGAGTTAAGGAGTGTATTTTTTAATATAACTATAATTATTAGAGGCTTTGGTTTTAAGATCTTCAATAAAGATGCAGTCATATCTGGTGATGAAGGAAATCAGCTCCACATTGATTGAAAGGGAGAAATGAGCCGTAAGAAACGTCCACTGGCTCCACACGTGCACAGAGACACTCGGGCCATGACTCAGACAGACGGAGGACGTGAGACAGGAGGACGTGAGACAGGAGGACGTGAGACAGGAGGACGTGAGACAGGAGGACGTGAGACAGGAGCAGACAACAAACTTAAATGTGACTAAGTCTGTAGGTGAGAAATTCAAATGAGCTGCGGAAACAGATTTTGGGCAAGAGGCTGACTGACAATAAAAGAATGCAGAGGGAACATCTTCTTTCAGATTTACAATCTAATGCTGTAACAGTAAAAACACACACGGGCGGGTGTGCAATCTGATAAATAGAAGTCCATCTCAAAGTGTATGTGTGTGTGAGTGTGTGTATGTGTGTGTGAGTGTGTGTATGTGTGTGTGTATGTGTGTGTGAGTGTGTGTATGTGTGTGTGAGTGTGTGTATGTGTGTGTGTGTGTGTGTGTATGTGTGTGTGTGCTTAGCCCGATCAGACAGCTCCCTCATTGCCTCTCCCATAATTGTATTTCCTTTTATTTGATCCCTCCATCAACTCCCCTCCTCTCCCTCATCTCTTTCAGTTTTTGCTTCCAAATGAAAGGTTCCTCCCTCAGATTATCCCTCCGTTTCTGCTCTGCATCAAGTCATTTGTCTTCCCCTCTCTCTCCTGCTCAGTTTTGCACACCCACCCGCATCTCTGCTATTGCAGAGTCAGCACTTTACATTCTGCAGTCCTCTGCGGGCAACCGTTTCCATTTATATACACAACCATTTTCAGAGCCTTTCCACAGCATCCACCTCTGCTGCTGTTCAACGGGGATACTCCCTCACACACGGACATGCACACGCAGTGCGGGACATACATGTTACATACACGGAGTCAGGGAATGCACACAAACACATGGAGGCAGTGAACTGAGGCAAACATCAATCTTGGGAGAAACAGAGAGAATCTAAGGTTCCACGGGAAAGCGACAAAACCAAAGCCTGCAGACGGACGTGAGGCAGCGAGGCCACTGTGAAGGACTCACGTGAGAGGAGACACTGATTATCACATTCGTCTGCAGCTTGCAAAGCCTAATCAGAACCATTCATCACACACACACACACACACACACACACACACACACACACACAGCGCTGAACAAAGTTGTTGACAGCTCTTTATTACTTTACATTACAGCGAGAGGCAAACGTATATAAGGCTGTGCTGAGGAAGCTGCTCTTCTTTTGTGAAGAAACAGATTATGGAACATGGATCATATATCAGACATTTGTCATATTGGCTATTGATTAATATGAAGCCAGACGGTGAGCGACCATGTATGTGTTTGTGAGAGCTACTTTTCAAACTGTAGGATCATTTGTTTTTCTGCTGTCTCACACACACACACACACACACACACACACACATTATTGATTCAGGTATTAATGCATTGACATGCGAGGGGGTGGGGGCTTTCTCAGGAGCTAATTATGAATTATTGATGATTAATGATGGTGCAGGCTGTATTAGCTGTATAGCAGCATGGTGTGTGTGAGGGCTGAGGGGCAGCTAGTAGGAGGGGCAGACGGGGAATGATGTTGGGGTTTTTGTTTGCTTGTTTACCAGAAAAAAAGTCCTGGGCTGGGGGATCCAGAACATACGGGTAACCTGACCCTGGAGAACAAATACACCACACAATATAATTCAATCCTATTTGCATCTTCACTTTGACTCCACGGTCTTAAAGATGCACCGTGTACAATTTAGGTGGAATGAATAACATTTCTACTGGCAGAGACAGAACAGACAGCAATTATAAATATGTTTTTCATTAGCAATCAGCTGAAGGCACAATTAGATGTTCTGAATTTGAGCTTCCCCCCCACAAAATGAAAATGAAAAAGCTGCTATGTTTTGTACAATAGGCTTGAATGGACAAACTAAACACTGCAGACAGTTTGTCCTGATGCTTGGGAGGGAAAGGGAAGGTGGGGGTGTAACATACAACTTCACCACTGGATGTCACTTCATCCCACCTTGCCTTGAGTTTGTCAGAGGATTTCAATGTTTAACGCGGCACAGAGGAAGGAGCAGGAGCACAATCTAAAAAACCTCCCACTTAACTAAACTTCGTTTGTATGTGTAAACCACGGTCTGTCAGTTTTGGAACAGGAACGGTCATTTCTTTTCGTTTGAAAAGTCAGTGATTAGTGAATTCACTTGAACATGTGTGTGTTAGACTTAACAAAACAATAGAAACTCAGATGTTTGGTAACATGAAAAACCATGATTGAACAATTACTCAAGTCGGTGTGTTCCATCACTTAGGGCCCAACACACACACACACACACACACACATACATCATTCAGCCAAAACATTGAGGAGCAACTGAGGGGGGCAACCTCCAGTGCAGACGGATGAAGCCATGAGGAAGTGAAAAATCTTGCAGTTCAAAGGGAAACCCTGAAATCCCCACAGACCCCCACGTTTGAGGTGACTCAACATCTTTAAAGCCTGGTACAAACTCCGGGTTTAAATCAGTCACACGGACGTCACGTGACAACTATAAACAGGGGTGAACCTTTTCTCCAACTCGCTTAATTTTATTCTATCAATGTTTGAAATGATGCATATTTGAAGGCGTTGCTTCTTGACTGGCCTGGCATGTACCAAGGCCACGCCCACAGCTCCGTCTTCCTCCTTGGTGCCCATTTTGAATGAACCAGGAACTTGGATAAGTTAGTATTCGGCAAGATGGCGAGAAGGGACTCGCCCACAATTTGCATGAAATGCGCTCAGCAGAAAGCAACAGGTGGTGTGACAGATGCTCTGTCCTTTAATCCAGAGTACGGGTGGAACGTGACTCCAGAGAGAGGACCTTCATCCTGTGTCAGTACAAAGTCAAAGAAAGGGCTTCGTCCAGGTCGATAAGAACATACACTTTGTTCACATGATTGATTGTAAAAAATATTCCATTTCTGCCAATAGAAATGTAAATATTTCACCTAAGTCTCACATATTGGACCTTTAAGATTTTTCATGAAAGAACTAAATGATGGAACATATTTGGAATTCAATGTGTTTCTCATGCAGTGAAGCTGCTTCACAATTTAAAGGGGTAATTCATCCTTCACTCCTTCCTAAACTGCATGTGACAACATGCAGGAAGCAGAGTTGGACCTGTGCACACACGTCTGCAGGTGCAGGCACACCTTCAGACAGGTTCAGACGGGTTCAGACACCTTCAGACACCTTCAGACACCTTCAGACACCTTCAGACACCTTCAGACACCTTCAGACAGGTTCAGACGGGTTCAGACACCTTCAGACACCTTCAGACACCTTCAGACACCTTCAGACAGGTTCAGACACCTTCAGACAGGTTCAGACGGGTTCAGACAGGTTCAGACGGGTTCAGACGGGTTCAGACGGGTTCAGACGGGTTCAGACGGGTTCAGACGGGTTCAGACGGGTTCAGACGGGTTCAGACACCTTAAGACACCTTCAGACGGGTTCAGACCGATCAGCACAGCGCCACCGGCCGAGCTGACGGAGGAGGTTCGTGGCATCGTGCAAAGAGAGTTTGTTGGTGACGTCACATACATGCAGACACGTTAATGTGTGTGTGTGTGTGTGTGTGTGTGTGTGTGGGCATGTGTCCACATCCACATGTGAACTCGATGCAGATATGTCACCTGTTCATCAGGTGCTTCTCTACGCTGCCATCGACATCCGGCTCTTACACAACCAATGACAAAGCAGGAGCAAGATCACAGAGACAAGATGGAAGAGAGGGAAGACACGAAAAGAGAGAAACGCCGAGGAGACAAGGAAACGAAATGATAAGAGACGCAAAGACGACCACAGCTTGTAAGCAACTGTTGGTCTCTCGGCGCCTGCCGGTCACCATGGCAACGTGCAGCGCCATGCTGAGCCCCTGCTGACATCACACCTGTTGAAATATGCATGTGTGTGTGTGTGTGTGTGTGTGTGTGTGTGTGTGTGAACCATGGTGGCACAGGAAGACTGAAGGACAGGCAGAGAGAGAGAGAGCGAGACAGAGAAGACGGCTGAAAGGGAGAGGGATATTTCATCACCTTCAGAGAGTGAATGACAACCACCCACCCCCTGGCCGCCCACACACACGCACACACACACACACACACACACACACACACACACACACACACACACACACTCACAGTCACAAAAGTGATGTAAGAAGGATGATTTTTAATTAATTAGAAGAAAGAAGCAAACAACAAGGCGAGCATGATTGGGACTCTTATCATCACAAATTCACCTTGTGTGTGTGTGTGTGTGTGTGTGTGTGTGTGTGTGTGTGTGTGTGTGTGTGTGTGTGTGTGTGTGTGTGTGTGTGTGTGTGTGTGGCTATGCAAGGCAGTGCAAGTGTCAACTGTCAGCTGAAAACTGCATGTCCTCTCATGGCGCAGATCTTTGAACAGAGTTCATAGAACTGAACAGTTCCACACAGCAGCAATGATCAGATCACAGGAGGACATTTTATTTTATGTGCTATGATGATAAAACAAAGGCAAATCAATCTGATGGCTAGAGAAGAAAATAATATCTAGCTCACCAATACATTCATACTTTATATTAAACAGCAATACAACAATTAAGGAGAGAGAAAATGAATGTATATTCAGCCTCAGCTTGACGGAGGCTGAGGAGAAAGCTCTCACTCTTTCAACAAAGAGTGAGAACTGCACTCCCTTTCTATCTCCCTGCAGTCTATTATATTTCATGTCATGGGCTGTTGCTGCAGGAAAGCTCGATGCTGCCCCCTGCTGACAGTGTTGACAGAGGGGCAGCTGGAGGTTTCCCTGACCACCACACTAAGTGTGTTGTCCTTGTGAACCGACAGTCCTCGCTCTTCACAGCAGCCCAGAAGAACAGCATCACTAGTGAAATGTAAATAACTCAGTGTGTGGTCAAATATGAAATAGTTAATGGGTTTAAATGTGATCAACACATCTGATGTGCTAAATGTTGCGTTCAACCAAGGATAAAAAGCACTCACCTCATTATATATCTTAGATCTGCTATAAACACTGATTGCGCTTTGTAACAATCATTGTAGTATCATGTCATGTCGAAACTTAGATCAAAATCCACAGTGCCAGATTCCCTGCAGCAACAGCAACTTATTGTTAAAACTATAAATACAAATAAATGTATCTTCTCAGCTCTGGGAGAAATAAACATCTGTCAAACAGTCATTTAGAACAAGTTACTCACATTGTTGGATGTTCAAAGAACAAACACTAAGAAGACAGACTCCACAGCTTTTCCACAACTTTCCAGAAAGGGCAAAGCTGCCGAGGCTGAGAACGCAGGACGGCGCTCAGCTGCCTCATGAACCAATGAGACGTGGAGATACATTTAGAGGAGCAGAACCACTGAAGTCCTGCAAGTCAACAGCTGAAAGAAGCTCAGAAAAGTATGAGAAAATCAACCCTACAGCTCTTATACTGCTTCACAACTTCACCCTGCTTCAGCCTCTGCGCTCTGCTGAAGCACATGTCCAAAAACAAGGGTCAGCGCATCTCCACCTCCCACAGCAGCGACCGCAATCATACGCAGAGTCGACTAATGTGTGGATTATGAGCCCGTCGAACTCCAGACCTCACACCTCAGCAATCACCACCCGGAGGCACAAATCAATTCAAAGGCTGCTGTTTCGCTGCCCACAGGTTAACAAAGTAAATGGGGAGGTAAGAGGAGATCAAAAATAGGTGGGGGAGGAGGAGGAAGAGGAAGAGGAGGAAGAGGAAGAGGAAGAGGAAGAGGAAGAAGAGGAGGAAGAGGAGGAAGATGGACAGCTGACTCAGCTGCCAGCGGAAGAAGAGGAGGAAGAGGAAGAGGAAAAGGAGGAAGAGGAAGAGGAGGAGGAAGAGGAGGAGGAGGAGGAGGAGGAGGAGGAAGAGGAAGAAGAGGAAGAAGAGAAGGAGGAAGAGGAAGAGGAAGAAGAGAAGGAGGAAGAGGAAGAGGAAGAAGAGGAGGAAGAGGAAGAGGAGGAGGAGGAAGAAGAGGAGGAGGAGGAAGAGGAAGAAGAGGAGGAGGAAGAGGAGGAAGAGGAAGAAGAGGAGAAAGAGGAAGAGGAGGAAGATGGACAGCTGACTCAGCTGCCAGCGGAAGAAGAGGAGGAAGAGGAAGAGGAAAAGGAGGAAGAGGAAGAGGAGGAGGAGGAGGAGGAAGATGGACAGCTGACTCAGCTCCCAGAGGAAGAGGAGGAGGAAGAGGAAGAAGAGGAGGAGGAGGAAGAGGAAGAGGAGGAGGAGGAAGAGGAAGAGGAAGAGGAGGAGGAAGAGGAGGAGGAAGAGGAAGAAGAGGAGGAGGAGGAAGAGGAGGAGGAGGAGGAAGAGGAGGAGGAGGAGGAGGAAGAGGAAGAGGAGGGACACTCGTCGCTGAGATGTGAGCAAAGGACTCACTCAGAACTGTGGCAGCAGATGACGAGGTGATGACTCTCTGGCTGCACCTGTTACACGTGAGCAGCAGAGGGCGCTCTTTTAACACAGGACCGTCAGGTGGCGCAGCGAGTGCACGCTCAAGGGCAGTTCATCATTTGAATGAATAAAGTGAACAAGTGTAACTCATTTCTTCAGCTATATTCATTGATCAGACGTGTAAAACACAGACGGCATCACTTTGAAATGTGGGCGAAGGATGAGCAGAGAATCAGAGATGAAGTTACAACCCTTTCGAAAGGGATGTTGTTTTAAAGCTTGAATGAATAAACTCTCTAGATGTATGAACTTGTGATAAACAGCTGGAACAAATATATATTAGCTATCTTCATATGTGCACAATTTGTTGAGTCTGATTGAAATCTCTTTTCGAGAGTCCAAAGACAATGTTTGAATGAAGTGCCAATGATCGTAAGACCTGCATAAACATGCATCTAACATTTGATCAGAAGAAACATTTGGACGTCGGCAGAGATGATCATGATCTTCCACCGGTGCTGAAGACAAACACCTCTCATGCAGGTTTGTAGAGCAGCTGCACACCAGACTTTTTGATTTGCTTTCAAAATAAAAGCTATTTCAGGCCGACCTGACAGGTGGGAGGTGCATTGACAGCTTTTAAAAGCATAATCACAGTAAAAGATAACTCCATTTACATAATATTGCAGTATCCATGTTCGGCTTATCACAAAACCCATCGCCCCGTTAGGGTTAGGGCCATATGACATCACATATTGTAAAATATCTGTCTTCATACTTAATTATCATTTTTCAAGTTACAAATATTGAATATGCATTTACACAAATGTGAAAATGTACACACACGGTAAACACAAAGGATATATTGCTACACATGAAAAGTTGAATGTGAAATTAACTAGAGTTCATGGGCAATTTTTGCTTTCAACTTGGATTTTCAGACAATCATATGAATTTAACCCTTTTACAACAGAGACTTAAATGTCCGCCTGGACCTTTTGAACTTATTCTGAATAGAAAAAGGTCAGAAAATGTCCTGTGAGAGAGCTTTTGCTTGGAACTCGAATATCTGTCACTTTTATACAATTGACTGCATGTTGTAGGAGTGTAACAGTTTAAACTGAAGAAAAGCACACAGAGGAACCTGGTTTTTACAGATTTATTGGGAAAAACACAATGAAATTGAGCATAAATAACAGATTGTGCATGTTGAAGATGAAAATTATAAGAAGTATACAAATATTTGCAAAAACATTTGTCACTCTTCCTCACTAAATGTGCAAAAATAGGCCATAAAATGGAAAGTATGGACAGGTGATTTTTTTCATCTCACATTCATTTCCTCCCCTCTGACCTGTGGTCAACATCTCACCTCCTCCATCCTCTCCACAGCTTCTCCTGCAGACACAAGACTGACTTATCATTTATAGCATTTACACACATTCTCCTCGTCACAAAACAAATTCAAGTTTGAGAGAAATGATTTGGTTGATCACACACAAGACTTTGTAATGTTAGAATATTCTAAAAAAAAGTCATGAAACAATGCATGCAATTGTGCGGAACATTTAGGCGTGGAGAATTCAAATACATAGAAATACACACAATGAGCACACACAATACTGACTGACTTGGTACACTGTTCTGAAGAAGTCACCACACAATACAAGCTTTGATTTACACAGACACTGTGACAAACAATACCAAGTCCAAACTGGCTGGAGAAACGAAATTCAAAACGTCAAACGTTACCTTTCTCCTCCAGAAGTTGCTCCTTCCGCCACCGAGCCTCCTCTAAGCCTCAGTGGAGGTTCCATCAGGCTGGAAGATCTTTTCTGACATGAATTCACGGAAAACACCGGTGAAAGAGTTGTTATCTGTCGCTGCTCTGCAGTGTGAATCTCTGCTGCCTCACTCGCAGCCGCCGTTTCCAGGAAAGTCAGGAGTCAAATCACCGGACTGACTCTCAATGAGCTCCAGAGAATCCGAAAAATCCAAACACCATCACAAAATGTATTTGCTAGGATTCCGAAAGGTAAGCTTGACAAATTGATCAATTGTTTCAAACTCATTTAAAAACTATTAAATGTTTAAACATGCAGGATAGTAAAATATGTGTGTGATTAAAAAACATACAGATAAGTCCAAAAATCCATATTCTATATAGAAGCAGAAAATTAATGCAGAATATCATAGAGATAAAGTTGGAGCATGAAGTGTCATCGCTTCCATCTTAAACTCTGTGTTTGTGCGGCTCAGAATCAGAATCTGCCGTCCGTCATCTGTCACGTGGATTTTTATCACCTTTCCCACTGGCGTTTAAAGCCGGTTTCATCCTCTTACATATTTTATCTAATCTCATTATTAATACCACAAACAGTATAAAGATAAAGGTAGAGGAGTGTGAACATGAACGCTAGACACACAGGCATCGATGGGTTCGTGCCGTGTCGGTGGTTTATCACTGCAGTATTTCTTCTTTCCCTCCCTCTGTCGAGTATTATCACTGCTCCCAAAACAGTAAGGTACTAAGTCTGTTCAGCTGAGGCCGAGTGGCTCATCGCCATCACATTTTCAATCATACAAAACAATGGTCTCCCTTTGGGCGCGTTACTGTTGGGAATTTATATTTGCATTCTATTATTAAAGTACCATTTATATTCACCTGTCATGTTTCTATTATTAAAGTACCATTTATATTCACCTGTCATGTTTCTATTATTAAAGTACCATTTATATTCACCTGTCATCTTTCTGTTATTAAAGTACCATTTATATTCACCTGTCATGTTTCTATTATTAAAGTACCATTTATATTCACCTGTCATGTTTCTGTTATCAAAGCAGCGCACTGATGAAGCTGATGCTCAGGTAAACATGTGAAGAGAGGAAGTGTAACAGGGCCTGGGAGTTGAAGGCCTGGACACAGGCCCATTGCTGCAGTATGTTCTGTTAAGACGTTACTTTGAAGTGAGGCGATGGAAGGTCACAGACTGAGGGAGTTCAGATAAGTCAGACACGCGTCAGGAGATTGTTTTGTATGCGAACCCACATGATAACACTCACACATACATTCGCTCGGAGTGATCACTGAGCAACACCCTTTTAAGATTCACTCTAACTTTCATTATTTGGGTTTTGAAACGATCTTACTTCTTTGTTCAAGATCTTGAAATGGATGCGTTTGAGAATCAGCCGTGACCTGACTGAACTCACAAATACCTACATCTCATAGGATCAACATATGTGCCCATGCTGAGTCTATTAGTGTTCAAGGTCCAGCGAGTAAGATGAAAGAAAATGTGTTTTGAGCATTTCTATGGACAGGAATGACATTCAAAACAACAGCAATGTTCTTTTTACAGGAGTGAAGTGTTTGTGCTGTCCTAGAATGAGCCTTTGTCTCTGCCTCTCTACAGTCACCTCGATGCACCATCACATCATTGAACAGGAGATCAAAATGGATCAACTAACCACTAACGTTTGATGATAACAGAAGAAAACATCGTTCTTAGGACAACACAAAGCTACAGAGGTGATCCTGAAGAGTGGCCTTCTGGATGCTCAGCTGAAAATGACACGTGACTCAATCCAACGCCATGTATCTTTAAATGGGTGAGCTCAGGTGCATTGGTACATGAATGTGACATGATCGCACTTCTGACCATCAAAAAGGTCTGGGGGGACTTTCTTCCCCTCCTGCGATCAAACATCAGTAGCTCAACCTTTTACTGAATGGCTTCCCTTTATTTATCTTCCATTTTGTGTGTGCATTGTCTTGTCATGTGAAGGCGAAAAAAACAAACATTGAAAAAGTATAGAAACAAAATGGTCAGACAAAATGGTCTATCTGTCTTTGTTGAAATGTTACCTTCGTATTCTGACCACTGGAATCGTGTTTGAAAATGCATGGATCGACAACAAAGTACAACAACGTGCACGTCTTAGTGAAACTTACTGCGACACTTGGCGCAGCGCCCTTTGTTGTACTCCAACAGATCCAGAGTCCGGCTTCGCTCACTGACCGAGCGGCGCTGCCCGCTCTCCCGCAGCCGAGCGGCCTCCTCTTTCGCGTACACCCCGAGCTCCTGGGTGTAGCGCCCATACATCTGGAGGGAGGACAGGACAGGATTAGGACCGAAAACCCACACTAAGACAACAGCAGTGAAACTGGACATCAAAGGGGAAAATATGCAATCAGCTTCTTGGCTTAAAATTCAAGCGTGCACATGCGCACACGCAAATCAGAACTTAATAAAACCTCTGGGCATCAACCTGTGGCCCAGCCAACAGGTCAAAGGTCAGTCAACAAGTCAGCGTGGGGGGATACCCTCTTTATCCCAAGCTGACCTCCTGAGGAACACGACGTTTCCTGGATACGTGTACCACACCCCTCATGCACACTACGAAAACACACAACACATACACACAAAAAGACGACAAGTCAGCAATCCCAGAGACAGGAAGCAGCACACAGGTCCTCCTCTCATCACGCTCGGGGCGGTGAGCAGGAACAGGCACTGATGACTTCCTCTTGGCCTCCAGTCAGAACAAGCAGCTAATCAAGGTCAGCAGGCCGATTTCAGCAGTGCAACATTTGTTGATGTGCAAATGCTGGAAATCACTAATAATGATCAAACGTCACCTTTATCAAAAATAACTTTTCAGAGATGCACTCTGGTCAAAGGCAGGGACACAGGAAGTGCATTCATTTTCAGAGAATCTGAATCATGTTGCCATCAAGCAAAGACATATACACATGAATACAGATTGATCATATTGATCATTGACACATAATCACCAGCATTTCTTGAAGAAACCCCTCACACAGTGTTAGTTTGAGTCAGTTTTACAAACCAAACACGCTGCTCAAGGTGGAACTGAATCCTGAATCGGGGCTCGGGTAGTTGGTGCAGTTTGTTTGGGTTGGTGTCGACACAATCTGAGAACAATGAACATTTCTGTCAACCTGGAACTCTCTGGTCCTTTCGGGGGATTGCAGCTCACTTGCAGGTGAACTCTAGAGAAGTTCATCAGCGGAGTATGTGTCCATTTGTCCATGTAAGCCCTGTTGGACCCCTGTGCGCTTCCTTTAGAGCCAGCTAGCTTTCACTCAACATGTTCTGCTCTGCAGAATGTGTTTTATGAAGCGCAAGTAGGATTGAATTGTTTTTCATTTGCTGTCCTCGAGCACGTTCTTTATCAATTCCTGTCGTCAGCTCTCAAGATCAAGACCAGCGTGAGCGTGATCTACCGATGCTTCATGATGTAGAAATTGCAGGTGACATCCCTTTTTACATATTTACTCATAGTGTCGAAAAATAGGTACAACTGAAAAATAAACATATCAGAGAAAAATGGTTGCACAGAAAATGGAAATACAGATTACAATCTATATACATTTCTTGGAATATATCGTCCATTGAAGACCACGTTTGGATATCACACAAATGGAAAGCACAAACAAACTTAGCCCTCACATCCAGAATCACACAAACCGGATCAGACTGTTTGCTGGGAGTTCAGGTAATCCCATAAGGCTGATCATTTCAGATCCAAAATAGTAACACCGACTTAAAATGGGTATTTTTTGTATGACGTGATGGATGGGCGGCTCATATTCAATCACAAAATGTCACCATTATTGTCCAGGATGCCATTATTGATGAGCTCCGTTGAAGAGTGTGTGTGTGTGTGTGTTTGTTTGTTTGTTTGTTTGTTTGTTTGTTTGTGTGTGTGTGTGTGTGTGTGTGTGTGTGTTTCATTCAAATGTTATTCTGAAATTCAGGGTGGTGCATTAAAAATGGAGACAAAGAATAAAAATGAGCTGATGTCCTTGTTGTTCAAAACAATCATCAAATCAAACTTGTCCTCCACACCGAGCGTTAGGGAGGAGGGCGTGAACACACACCTTTACAGGAAGGAAGAAGAGAACCTGAAAACAGTCTCTGTGCAGTGGAGGCAGGCGAGATGAAGAGGGAGAGTGTGTGGGACAGAGGAAGGAATTTGATTTGGTGACATTTCCACCCCAACGAGGACAATGTACAGAGGACGGGAAACACTTGTTCCTTGTAAAGTTTGGAGCTGACTGTGTCAGGTGGTGATGATGAATACCATTACTGGACTATTACCATTTAAGATTGAATAGTTTTAGGATTTTCCTAAAATACTCTCTATATACACATTATGAAATAATCATACCAAATATTCAGTGTTGAATTCAATGTGAATACATGTGGCGATGAGGATGTGAGATGTGGTTTAATGAACCTGGAACGTGAAGCAAAGGAAGTTATGGAGCTCTACATGGTTCACTTCCTGTTCGTGCCTCACTCCACACGTCCCGAGGGACAAGCACAAATAGATGTGAGCACATGTTGTTATTGTTCTTGTACAATACATGAAGACACACTTGGATGTGAACATTTAGCCAATTAATTGTTCCTCTTTCAAAACATGTGAAGTGGCAGTCATTCACTTGATAAATGTGTCCCATTCTTTACACCCAGTGGAGAACATCTTACTTCTTTGTTTTTGTGGGCTTTGCTTTGACACTTCAGACTTTGCTTAAATGTGCAGTGTGTAAGATCTGGTGACATCTAGTGGTGAGGTTGCAAATTCTTTCCATCACCTCACCCTCACCCAGGGCATGCAGGAGAACCTATACGGTAACCTTCAGTTTTCATTAAAGATGTTAACTACATCCACTCTGCTCTACAGTAAGAACATGGCGCCCACTGTCGAGGGGGTCCGCTCCTCATGTCAACATATACTAAGGATAACGGGAAAAAAAGGTGATGTCACATTCATGAAAGTGTCAGAATGTAATTGTTTTGTTATATTTTTAGTGTGTCAAAAATAACTCAAATCTTACACACTGCACCTTTAAGTATAAATCACAGAAGTCAGATGGATACAGCTTCCAGGAAGAGCAAGAATGGGCAAGACCTCAAAGAGGCAACGCTGAGAGAAGAACGTACAGTAAATACAGATTTCCTAATATCTCGCTGGGGCACTTCAGGGGGGTAAGTGGGAGTCTTCAGTGCGTGTGTCAGGCTGCCATGCCAACCTCCGGGGGCTCTCTCACACTGACCCAGCGCCGGACAAACACATGGAAGAAAAGAGTCTAGGATAGATGGCTGAAGGGACAACTGAAAAACGGGAGGCAGGAAAAGCCACAGAAGGTGTGTGAGGCAAGCGTGGCAGTGATGGACGGACCCAAAGGAAAGGTGGAGAAAGAGGAAAGAAAAAGGAGAATGGGTTAATTCGCAGATGGGAGGGGGAGTTAGGAAGTTTGGCCCCCGATAGAGAATCCATCCGACAATGTGAGCTGAATTTAGATTTGAAGCGTGGGGCTGGAGGAGAGAGCAGGGCCACAATGAGGCAGTGTGAGAGCTGGGGGCTGAAGCTGGAGGCCCCCCAACTCTCTGGTGTTCGGGCCGCTGCCGAACACAACATGTGTCTGTGTGCGCCAATCACTTGTCTGTGAGTGCACGGATCGAGGTGGGGGCAGTTTGTGGCAAACTGTGTGTGTGTGTGGGGGGGGGGGGGGGACGATGTCGCTCAGACTGGTGCGATGGCACGGCCCCTCATTCCACTCTCCAGGAGCCCTGTGTACATTGATGCTAGTATCACGTCTCGACAACAGCAACGAGTATGAGGACGAGCTACAGGTCGAGCAACGTGTTGATATTCACTTGACTCATTGGGACCGTTTGTGTTTGCATGTGTGTGCGCGACTAACTGTGAGCAGCAGGTGCACGCTTCTGTTGCCTCATGAAGAAAACCCTTATTTACTTGGGCACATTGAGCTCTGCTGGCAAACCACTCGCCTGCTCTTTCCAGATCCTTCGCCTGGAATTCATCCTTGTCCTTCCAAGTTTTAAAGCCCCATTTTCAGGGCCAATGCAAACACTGATTTGGTTGAGAAAATGCTTTAAACACCCAAAATATTTACAGTATGTATCATGACATTGTAGATGTGCAGGAATTCATTTCCATAAACAACAAAACAACACTCACAATACTGAACTACCAAATGTACATGTTTGCATCTGCTCACTTTAGTTACTTCTTTGACCTCTGCTCACTTCCTGTTGGGCTGCTCGTGTCTGGTGTGTCAAACGATTCACTCAGCAGAAGGTCTTCGGTTTGATCTCCAGCTCCCCCATCCCACTCACTGAGGTAAGTGCCCTTTGGCAAAGGACTGAGCCTCAAACTGCCTGTGACAGGTGTGTCACCAGCATGTGTGTGTGTGTGTGTGTGTGTGTGTGTGTATGATAAATCGCTGCGCATGGGTCCCCAGTGTGTCAGAGTTATGTTTAGAGCTTGGTCCATTGCAAGTTGATGCAATTTAAGGCAGCGTGGTTCCTTGGCAGAGGGAGAGGGTAATGTCATATTAGAGAAAAATGATGAATACTAGCTGGGTGGTCACTACAGAGGGGCTAAATGTTTACATTAATGATGAGGAAAAGATTTAATACTGTTGCAATCCACTGCTGCTCCATTTTTCCATCAGACACATACCGACTAACCTAAATCTACAAGGAAAAATCGATACTAATCTGTCATGTGCCAATTGTATCGCATTGGATTCATACCCGGAGTGGATGTGTTTTGATCATTCTAAAACAAAGTCACATCATGAATGTTTATTACCACTAGATGGCTTTTAGATTGTTGGTTGAGCTAAAAGATGAAAAACAAACCGATAACAAAATAGTAAAGGTCATCCGTCAGATTGTTTATTGGAATCCGGTGCTTATCTAATGTATCATAGCACAGCTTTCTCTGCATCAGTGTGAATTTGAATAGAGTTATTCTTAAGAATGACTTCATATGTCTTGTTAACATCACACTTAAAGGTGAAGTGTGTAGGATTTAGGCGCACACCTGTAAAAAGTTAGACGCATTCGTAAAGTGTTGGCTACACTAAGTTTACTCCTCTTTAGTTGTTTTGAAGCTGGAAAACTGATACTGCTGTGTGAGGTGTCTTCACTGGGAAAAGGAGTAAAGTTAGTTACTATGTTAGATGGTCCTTTTGGATTCATTTGTTACTGCTAACCTTTCTTTGATAATATACATTCAAAACTGGGTATTTGTTAAGAGTCTTGACCTGACATCCAGACAAAGTATAGATGGCCAAAGATTCAGTACAGAAGGAGGGAGATCACATCTGCCCAAGGTTGAGCCCAAATCTGACGTCTCCGTGAACAGTAACTATCTGCTCCTGCAACCAACTCTGTTCATATACATCTGCAATAAAGTCTCTTCTGTTGCTATAACTCCAACAGCCGGGAAGCCCCGAGGGCAGCAACAGATGAGCATCTACCCAACAGCTGGGAAGCCCCGAGGGCAGCAACAGATGAGCATCTACCCACAGCACCGAGACCTAATAACAGGACGTGTGGCCTCACAGTTCTAGTGTCGTTCCGATGCCGACATGTTGGTCCGGTAACAATGTGTATTATGGTACTTTTTGGTACAAAAAATGTCATACATTTTCTTTCTGCCACGAGGGGAGACATTTGTTGTCTAGTTGATGTAAAATGTTTCCAACGCGAACTTTCTCAACTGTGTGTGTGTATATATGTATATAAATATACACACACACACACACACACACACACACACGCAGAGGTAATTTGAAGACCTACTGCAAAATGATTATATAACATTATTATGTAACAATTTCAGATGATTTTTTGGATATCTTTGCAAAATGCTAAGCTGTGTGTCCCGTCTCGCTGCATTGCTGTCTCACACACACACGGTGCCTCACACACACACGGTGCCTCACACACACACGGTGCCTCGGCTCACACACACACAGTGCCTCGGCTCACACACACACAGTGCCTCACACACACACG
>JAFBJT010106362.1:88105-101787 GCA_016785325.1 Chascanopsetta lugubris
GCTCACACACACACGGTGCCTCGGCTCACACACACACGGTGTCTCGGCTCACACACACACACGGTGCCTCACACACACACGGTGCCTCGGCTCACACACACACGGTGCCTCGGCTCACACACACACGGTGCCTCGGCTCACACACACACGGTGTCTCGGCTCACACACACACACGGTGCCTCGGCTCACACACAGCCTGCGCCACACACCAGTTGAAACGTTACTGCCCCGGCTCACAGCAGCAGTGGGGGCGCAGGGCATCTTCGTTAGAGAGTGAAGAACTCCAGAGGGTTACATTCCACTTCCTAACATGTAGGATCATCATTACATCTCAACAGAGTTTGACTTTGTCCATTCTGGGATACTACAAAATACTGTGGTCACATCATTTCATTATACATATTTCCATAAGACTCTTTCCTTTTCACCCCTCTGAATATTCACAGTGTGCACACACACGTAGCGCTGGGCGATGACAGGATACATATCAAAGGCACAAGACAAACATTCTCTTCTATGGTTTCTATCGTCATTTTATCCATTCTTCAGGCAAAGATTGTCACATTGCTGGCAACCATGAATGTGTTACTGTTGACACGATGCAGCATGCACTCAGCATGTGTATCACAGTCACAGGTGCCCATAAGGGCGTGGCCGGTCGATCGCCACCAACAGCGGCCGTCATGCGTTAACACGGGCGAGCGTGAGAGAGCGAGAGAGATACACATTGTTACACACTTCCTTTGGAAAAGATGAATTCCAGCGTGTTGGGTTTAATAACCTTCATTTTCCTTCAGCTCACAAATATTTACAGCCCTTTCCGACATCACTCCACCCTGTGCGCTCTGCCTCTCTCTCTCTCTCTCTCTCCACATACACACTAATGATGTGTCAGTCGCTTTGAAGTGAACGAGAGGAACCAGTTCCCCGTCGGGAGCCAATTGAGAGACGATTCGTTTTTTCTCGTCTGTTTTTCTGCTAAAGTCGGACGTGGTTGGTCCGATTAGACTCAATTGTATAAAACTCTACCCTTGTCTCGTTGGTGGGTCAATGGATTACACTGCCGCCTACAATGCGGGATATCGGGGTTCAACTCCTGGAAGAATATACTTAGAAGGTGATGGTTGTTTTTCCTCTTCAAGTTGTGGCGTCGAAGCGCAGGGGGAGGGGAGGAGTTACACACACACACACACACACACACACACACACACACACACACACACACACACACACACACACACACACACACACACACACACACACACAGCAGAGCTATGTGCTAGAAAGTGTCCTGCTGACACACTTCACTCCATCTTCATTTTTGCATCATGCTGTTCTATGAAATTGTCCGACAATCACTGTCCTTTTGATGTGTCTATAGTTTGAGCATCGTTAAGCAACCATCCATTAGAGGCCAGCGCAGAGGTTACATTTAAAACATAAAGCTGAGGGGGGGTTTACCCCCACCTACCCCCACCTCTTGTAATACCACTGCATAAATGTTCTTTCATTCACATCCCTCAGCTTTAAAAACAAGTGAAATATCAGACAGTCAGAGAAATGACAATGGACACAGTGAGAAATGGGTGAGATTGGGGGAGGAAAGGAGTGAGACAGATTTCTGCACAATGGCATCCAGTGTTCATCTGTCTGTCTTTCTCTCACACATGCTCAGCTGGGACGTGGGAAGGAACCAAAGGCACCAGCATGGCACTGCCCTGTACACAGTCTCTCACCCCCCCCCCCCCCCCCCCCCCCCCCCCCCCACCACAACACCCCCCCCCCCCCCCCACACACACACACACACACACACACACACACACACGAGCAAAGTTATTACGGACAGCAAGAACACAGCTGTGACAAAGCTAGCCAGAGAGCATGATGGGCAGAGGACAGAAATTCTGACTGAAAGAGAAAAAGAAGGAGAAGGAGTGAGCAAGAGAGTGAGACATGAGAAAAGAGACAGTCGACAAACTGTGATTCATCAAACCGTGTGAACCCTCGAGGGCCAGAGCTGGAGAGAGAGAGAGCATGAGAAAACATTACGCAGAGTGAGAGAGAGATCACAATTTGAGTCATAACATAAACAGAACTCTCTCTCTCTCTCTCTCTCTCACACACACACACACACACACACAAACAAAGAGGAGAGCCACAGCTTCTGCCAGTATGTGTCAATATCTGTAATGGAATATAGGCTGCCTCAGTCAGTATCCAATCAACCAGGCGAAGTTGTGTGTGTGTGTGTGTGTGTGTGTGTGTGTGTGTGTGTGTGTGTGTGTATCAGAGAAACCTGCAGCCATCAGCGAACAGCAGGACTGCACCAGCTCTTGTCACCTCATTCTCTCACTTGAAGAAATGAGAGGAAGCAGGGGACAAAAAATGAGTAGAAGAGAAGGAAGACAACGAAGAGGGAGACAGAAGCAGAGGATGATACAGTACTGCAGAGAGAAAGTTGAATATATTTAAATATTAAGTGATTATATTAACTTTTATATCCTTAGAAAATGAATTATTATGAGGCGGGGAAATTGAAATCTGAAATTCCAAAGTATCGTGCATCTTTTATGTGTGTCATATCATAGTCTTTCCGATACGGCTCTGTGAGATCCTTGATGTTGTTTGCAAACACACACACACACACACACACACACACACACACACACACACACACACAAGCATAGAGTGAGGTCAACCAAACATTCCAGAAATGTTGAAAGCTAAGAAAAACCCAATAAAAGCAGCTTTTATGGTAACATCCACTAACACCAGATGAAAGGTCAAGACAATCCCCTCATACCTCTACCAATCTGTTGATATATTGATCTGGCATGAGCGCTGCATTGCCTTGTAAAGAATAATCTAAGAAATGCCCCGACCCAGCCCTCAACCTTTCAAATAATCAGGGAGCTGAAGCACTTGGACAGGTGACAGGGAAAATGCTCCACTCTGGTACTTTGGTAAATCCACTGAAATCCACTTAGTGGACCAATTTCCAGTGCACTTTGAGCTGAGGGAAAGGAAACACAAAATTCAAAGGAAACCATGCATGAGGATGGCGTCTTCTTCAGCACTGTGATGTGATACATTAACATCTTCTGCAGGAAGCCTAATAATGAACAACTCCTCTAATGTGCAACAGGAATAAGAGGTTTGATCTTAAAAATGTTTTTGTATTTTGGGCTGGATTTTGAATGACATGACAAAACACAGTTCATGCATCAGACTGCTTCTGTCTAAAAGGAGATGGAACAAATCAGCAGTAGAAAAGAATCGAACTTTATGAAACAAATACTATACATAGTGAAGTGTACATACCATCATTTCACAAACATGCACCTTGTGCATGTTAAGTACACCTGCAAGAGTACAACTTAATGTCTCATATACCACATCTGACCCTGACAAGAAAATCATACTGACACTTTACTATTCCATGTGATATCCCCACACATAAAGAAACAACTGTGAAAAACAAAGGTTTTTGTTATGCTCGATTGAAAAAGATCAACCTCATGGTGCCAACAATGTTCTTCAACACACCTTTACTGAGTCAAGACCAAACATCAGATACGCTGAGACAAGGATAAAACGATCTTTGAGAAATGCTTCACAAGAGCACAAGGCAAGACCCGAAATAAAGAGAGATTTCCCAAAGATGTTCCATAAAGGAGAGTGTTGTGATTGCAGGAGTCAAAGGAGCAGCTGAGGTGAAACACATGGTGGACGTGGTCACACCTGAGAGCCAAAGGTCACTGGTAGTAACATGGGGTCACCTGCAGCAGCTGGCGGAGCAAAGCCCGTCAGTCACATTTAATAACAGTCGGACTCGGCACTGGGCAGAATACTCCCTCACCTCGGCCCACAGAGGAAACATAAGTCAACTTTCGATGAAAGGATGGAGGCAAAGTTGGTCAAAAATAAAGCAAGTCATTGTTGATTCCAATCTCAAATGATGGTGGAATTCAAATGTGTAAAAACGTAACACTCAAACAAGTCCCTTGTTGAAAATGCAGCGTAAAAGCAGACTTGCTGAAATATTTGTTATTTAAGTTGTATTCAAGTTGAGTGATGGCGGGATTTGACGACATGACCACCAGACCACCTCACGGGAATAAAATGTGTTAATCTGTGAGTTTATGTAAACATTTGTTCAAATGCAAAAGGATTATCACAAGGCATTCTTAAGATAAAACAACCAACAACAACTGCTGACTGTGACCTTGACCGTTTTGGAAAACCAACTTCTAATCAGGTCATCTTTAATTCTAAACAGAGGTGTTGACAACATGTAATGTTATCACTTCTTTAATGCATTACAGTCCGAGCACCCGAACACTGTGCTATTTATAACTCCCTGCATCTCCCTTAGTCTGCAACTCCTACAAATTATATTGATTCACCTTTGAGTCCGAGAAAATATTTTGTACTCAATCTGAACAAAGTCCCTTAAAGTGTTCTTTAGATATCACACATGAAAAATAGAAAAACATTTGCCCCAGCAGGGTAGTGTGGGTCAGATATCCCATTGGCTTGAGAATTCTCTTGGTTGCTTTTTTGGACCTAGCAACACATCTAACAACTTTTTGGATAGAACGTTACTGCTGTGCGAGCAAGAGACACATCTATTCTCTTATTCTGTCCAGAGTGTGAGAGGAGCAACAATTTGATCACCAGGCAGAGCATGTGCTCTATATATATGTTTACATGTACTGAAAGCCTAAACGTCCTGTAAGAGCTGTGACATTTGCTACAGGTGCAAATGTCTGAATCCGTTCAACCTGACACTACTACTATAATACTCTTTGCCCCAACACAAAGTCCACAGAATGTCTGATTGTGTAAAAAGATAATGGATGGATTGATTAATACTGCTTGTTGATAAGAGTACTCTCACAGTCCTGTCTTTAGTTAAAACAGAGGTTAGAGCTGCAATAAAAAGTTGGGCCTTACCTTTAATCTATTGTATTATAATTATTTACATTACATTACATTTTTCAGGGTCTCCTACAAGGTCTCTTTGTCTTCTATTAACATCCCATGTTACCTGCAACAGAGTTGTTGACATTCAATAGAAGGTACAAATGGAAAAAAGAGCTGTCCAGAGCTGTCCAGCTCTCCAATCAGGGGAAGTTCGCTCCATTGTTGAAGTCTGAGGTCACGAGTCTTGGCGTTGTGTTACCCTAACCCTTCACTTCAAGTCCCACATACATAAGCTGGTGAAGACATCATTCATTCACCTGAGAAACATAGCCAAAGTACGACCATTTATAAATGATGCTGAAAAACTCATTAATACATAGTTATGTATTAATATAATCATCCCTCACTTCTGACTGCCTCAAATCCTTTCCTCCCTCTCCACCTGTGGTGTACGTTCGGAAAAGCTGCAAAACAGCTGCCGTGCATCAGCCAGAGGGCTGCTACGCACTGGTGGCTGAGCCGACTCCACCCTTCTCTGTAAAGTGCCGTGAAAAGTCTGATATGAATACAATCCATTATTATTATCATTTCTATTATCATCATCATCACAAGTGGTAATGGAGTAGTTATTTTGGACATTTCAGAGGCAGAAACATGGCAGCTCAAGTCCAACTCCGACATAACAGAGCCACTTTCATTAAGCTTCCACCGCATCTCCCTCTGACGCACATCATTATCGATTACTGGACTTTCCACTAATTAATCACACACACCTTTGTAATCAATTAGGCAACGACTCTTCAACAGCTTTCTTTGCAGAAGCATTACAATGAAGACACATTATTCAGAAAGTATTAAAATATGGATCCTTTTGAACAGCCAAGGCTAATGAGTTGTCCTAAATAACAGTTGACCCATCAACAAGACATTATCTCTCATAATGGTGTTTTAGGTCAAAGCAGCTGGAGACATGGACAATCTCAAAAACAGACCCATCCATGAACACACAGCTGATAGTGAACATCCACTGATTTGTCAACTTTGACTTTGCTGCTTTATCACAGCACAGTCTTCAAGGTGACTGGGCCCAATGTATCCAGACTGTCTACATGTTTGAACCAACAGGAAGATATGCTAACATTGGCAGAAAAATGAGTCCAATCGGTGGAATTGATCCATACGAGCACGGAGACTGGACAAGAGATTGAAATGAGCTGAGCTCGTCCTCGATATCGTCAATGGAGTTTTTATACCGGAGAAGAATTGATTCTTGAAGGGCTCATGGACTTAAGAACTTTGGGTTGGTACCAGACCTCCGGATGTTCCGTGTTAAAGTGAAGACCGGCATCATTTCCGAGATAAACAACTCACTTTACCTCACTGGCCCATGGTGCTGCTGGTTTGTTTGCTTCTGACGAACATATGTTGGTGTCTGATGGACACATTTGTTCAAACAAACTATATTTGAAGCCTGGAGTCCACTCTGAGAACAACACTCCAACCCTGTGGAGAAACATGTTCGAGTTTGGAGCGCGCGACTTCAGTAAAGACAGAAACAAAACCACAGATTCTGACTTCTCGGTTCAATACCTCCGCAAAGGAAGGCTGTAAAGTTCAGTTGACGGCTCGTTAGACTTCCTGTGATGTAGCGGACGAGCTCCAACCGTAGTTTTGATCCAATAACCAGTTTCTTGTGTTTAAGAAACAACACTGTTCCTAATGCGCTGCCTCCGTTAGCCTCGTGGCTAGCTCAGGCTAGCATGTCATAGCATAGTGGGACTTTGAACCAAGCGGTCTAATATCTATCTGTAATCATTTCAGTGTAATTGTATACTTCAAAGGCCATTCTGGCTCGAACATATACAGACGTATTCTTATGTTCACGTTTTGAACTTGGCTACTTTTCCTTGTATAGTTTATGTTTTGCAGTGGAGGCTGCCGGCTGAGAGCCGCCTGTGAGGGTGAAACTTGCTAGCCTACATTTTCAAACAAACAGCATTTCTGAGACTATATATGTATATATGGTTTATCATCATAATGGAGGCTAAGGAACAAATAGAGAGCCACTCAAATGGGCACAATAGGTCCCTTTAACATATGACCCCCCCACTCCTCTCTTAATTCATTGACCCTTTGAGCTCATTCTCTTGTTCTTTTTCTCCATTTCTCAGTCATTATCCAGCCTAAATGATCAAAGGGACTTAGAACACACACAAATTCCACCTTTGGCTTTAACAACAGACATGGTAAACATGTATTCTGTCTCTTTTTTGTCTGTTTGACAAATTCACACGCAGAGAGCCGAGACTGAAGACATCCATCACGGAGAGTAAACCGAGGTGGAGGCTTTGTTTTTGTGTTGAAAACAGAGAATGCAAAGGTTGACTTTTTTCTAACGCAAACAGAGAAAAACCAATAGAGGCTTTTTGCATTTATCTTCAGCCAGATCCAGTCTATTGACAACTTTGCCCAGAACAAACACTTTGAAAATACCCCTTTGTCCACATATGAAAAGGTAGGGCCAAGGAGTTGTGGACCTGTGCTGGAGGAAATTTAAGACAGACTCTGCCCATACGTCACTGAGGAAGTGAGAGTGAAACAGAGGAGTCGAGTGCTGAGGTGAGGACAAATGTGCACTAAGGAGGTGAAGGGAGCAGACATCAAACAGCAAAAACACATGAAGCTAAGGCAAGGAGAATTACACTGGGGTAAACACACAGTGTGAATGAGAACATTCCCATGTCTATCTTGCCCAATAGTTTCACTTCCTTATTGCTTTCATGAAATAGAGGACCTGCTGGCTAGAAAGATGACCCATAACGTCTTTTTTCATGAAATACTTATGTATGTAAACAAGTGACTGTTTCTGGAATATACAACAGGGAATTAAAGGTTGTAATAGGTGCTAGATGTCAAAGTGGAATACCACTATTACCACATTAAAACACTGCAGTTTGACCTGGTCTGACTCCTCTGACAAGTGCAAAGCATCTGCATTCAACTCGTGTGCAGGGGACACAAGCAATGTTCATACACGATAGAAGCTCTGGGGCGACTGAGCGCAAGACTTCAGACGGACATGCCATCCTCCATCTTATCTGCTAAGCTAGTCTTTCTATTGGGTAGAAACAAGTACATCCACCAAAGGCAATCAACCAGTCAAAAAAGGGAAGAAGAAACAAAAACTATGTGATGAAATAAGGAACATAAAAAGGAATGAGTGGATACAAGACAGACAACAGCTGCACTTATTTTGTGTCATCCTGAACACTGATACTGATTTGATATCATTGTTTAATTTATACACTGTATTAAACCGCTTTACTTGAACATTATCTGTTACTCCATAACGTTATCTAAATCAATAACATCCTAATACAGATTATTGGTGTATCTCGAAGCAGGATGCAGTGACAAAAAATACACCTTCAAATCCTGCAGGCATGAATGTAACCGTCTTAGCTCCTACAGTTTGTTATCAATGGGCCTATTCCAATGTCCGAGTCTCAGAAATGTGTTCACGGTGGTTTCCGGGTGCAGAAAGAATGACAGAATCCTCTTCAACTGTCTGGCACAGGACATTTTGTCGTGCAAAGTGTAGTTGTTGAGAATGTGTCATACTACTTTGATGGTGTCTATCTATAGCAAACACTTTGGCATGTGCAGAATGTATTTAATGCCAATAAGATATTGTTGAGCTAATGATTAATCTAGAAAACACTTGGCTGATTAATCAATTATTAACTGTCAGTTGTGACCCAACTTCAGACAGTGCTGTGTGTTAGCCCCTCCCTGGCTGGAAAAACCCCCACATCTTTTGAGCTCCTGTCTTTGTGTTGTACAACTCATTTTAAGGACATGTCCTTTAGGAACTTTCTATAAACATAATCAGCCCATATATGGATCATTATCCAGTCAATTATTACAAATGCAGACAAAAACCTGTGAATACTGGTTAACCAAAATAAGATAACAATGTACTGGTCATGTATAACCTCCGAAGACCCACATGTATGTATGTGTGTGTGTGTGTGTGTGTGTGTGTGTGTGTGTGTGTGTGTGTGTGTGTGTGTGTGTGTGTGTGTGTGTGTGCGGATCAAGAGAGTGTACCTGAGTGAGCAGCAGAGAGAGAGAGAGAGAGAGAGAAGAAAGAGTGGTGCGCTGTTTGCCAGCGATCTACCAGCATGGCAGAATAATCGTGCGACACGACGAATCGATACTGAAATTCGTTGCCAACACTTGTGATAATTGATTTTTATTGATTGTATCCTTTCGTTGTTGTGCGTGTGTGAGCGAGCGTGTGGCCCCCCGAGGCTGTAAACCTCGGGGGGCCACTGGTATCTGTCCGAACAGTCGACAGTTTCTCAGGACAACCTCCTGGTGCAGTTTCATAGAGACAAAACAAAAATGTCAGTGGAAATGTTTTGCCAAAGAAAAACCTTCGGGCATATCCTCTAAAAGGTGCTGAGTTGGTATCTGGCTCGAGCGAGAGCAACAGTGACACATTGGAAACCTCCTGCACTGCATATAAAATGTCATGGATCTTGGCCCAACCAGACAAGTTGTGGTTCCACTATAATTTACCTTGGACAACAAAAATGGTCCATCTGTTTATTGGTAAACTAATAACACCAAGTTTCAAAAACATACAAGCCCTAGTGACCTCATAGCTCAATGTATCCTGGACTTAAATCAATAAATGGGTTTCTTTGCCTTTTTGTGATGTCAAATGCCAATTATCCTTTTCATTATATGCAGGGATGAAATAATATTTCTATGTGTTTCTAGGTTTTCACCAACTCATGGTTATTGATTAAATGCACAAGTTGTCAGTGACATTGGGTATCAATGGTACGAATATGAAGTAGAATCTCTCTGCTGAACTGACAGTGGTTTGAGACTGGTTTTATCTTCCACATGTTCCATCAATATTTCTGTCCGGCCTTTCAGCCTCTCACAGCCTCACTGTGGCCTCTTTCAGCATCCACTGCCCACAACAAACCCACACAACCACCATGACGGCCAGGATCACACAAAGACACTGTTACTACAACCCAGGAGATGAGGGGGGCAGAGAGAGAGAGAGAGAGAGAGAAATGGAGGGGGTGAGCTAATGTTTCTTGTGTTTTTTCCAGTTTTCTAGTTAGAGAGAGACTGAGATGAGCTTATTCTCACACTGTGTCTATTTTTACTCAATTTTCAATACACAGTTGCTGTCAATACGTTTTCAAAGAGGTCGAGCAGAGGGCTCATGTAAACACAGAGGGAGGTGAAGGAGTTGGAATTTATTTTTTTCCTGCTTACACATTTCTCTCAGAGTCAGAGCACGAGACCCCGCCGGGGTGACATAGTGTCCAGCGCTGAATCAGCGGGTCGCATGTTGTGTAATCTCTCTCTCTCTTTCACACACACACACACACACACACACACACACACACTGTTTAACAGCACACAGAGAGGTGGGGAAGGAGGAGCTGTTCTCTACTGAGAAACTCGTTACAACAATAGGAAACAGAGGCTGACTGAGGTTTTACAGTTGTGGCTCTTCGTGATTCAAAGTCTTGCTGACACTGAAACAAGTCTCTTCATATAAAAGATTCTCAAAGCTTAACACAAGTTCTGTCAAGGAAGAGTTCACCCAGAGACACACACTGACCAAACAGACCCTTAATCACTCAGAGGGGCATGCTGGGAGTTCACACTTCTCAAAACAACCCTGTCTCACTGGTCAACAAACCCACTAACACCCAATTGCAAACCATTTTTTTTGGTCAATTTGATCATCTATCATTCACTCCTGGGTCGAATAACACTGCAGCTGACGTGGGGTTTTTGTCGTTGTTGGTTTTTGTATCACCTCCAGCTCTAATCGACATAAATGAGAACCCATTCCCTTCACGTCATCTTATGCCAACTCTAATTCCTGTGGCCTTTCTGACACAATGCGATTATGTGCATTCATCCTCCAGCTCTTTGCAAGTGAATTTTTTCTTACATCGTGTGACGGTGTTTAATACTTGTTATTTCATCAGTGGGTTGAAAAGGCAGGACAGAGGAGAGGGAAGCCTCTGTTTCAAGGTGAGGGTTATATTTTGAGGATGTTTCCGTGGTTAAACCATCACTGTGCCGACACTGAGCTTCTTCGTGTTATTGAGGTTTTCCTCTTCCTAGATCCAGGTTCCAGCAGAAGAAGACTTAATATCGGCAATTGAAAAAAACTGTTAAAAGCGTTTTCCAGCAGGTTCAACAATCCTGAGTTTACACGTCAATGTTGTTCTGAAAGTGGCGGTAGTCGGATCCTGGAACAGCAGGAAATGCTACTAATAAATCGTTTATTTTTCTTAAAGAAAGCGATCCTTTGCTTTTCCATCAATGTGTTTATCTCCCATGTTATGCAATTTATTGTTAAATATTAATTTAAAGTCACGGTTTATTCACATCCCTTCTGCCCAAGTGCAGGGCACCCTGCATCTTCTGTTTGAGGACATATGACACGACAAAATGTTGGGGAGCCTGATATCAAAATATCAATCAACCGACTTATCTTCTATACTGTGCAGACCATCTGTGATCTGATGTTGTTCCTCACAACAGCCTGTGTGTTATCTTTGCTAAATACAAAGTCCCCTCAGATAATACCTGCTGGCATCCAGACTCAATCACAGTTCACTCTGCAGACATGACAGCCAGCGTCTTACCACACAACATACATGTTGTGTGTAGACAGCAGCTTTTCCCATGCTGCACACTAAGCAACAACAACCGTGAATTGAGCTATTGTTAGATGCTGGCGGTTGATATCAATACAGCCCACACATGTTAAGTTCCTGACCCCTATTTACTGTCTGTTTAAGGAACTTGACTTGGCTGCCCACAGAGAGAGATGACTGCTGGACTGTTGGTTTGATGACATCGTATTTGTATGGAACAGATATTCCTTCAATACCACAGGATGGAATATTGAGATAGATTTACACAAAATAAACCAACAAATCTGTAAAGCAATATTCTATTTGTGTTTTGCAAAATTGCACATACTATAATACGCCAGGTGTTTTTATGAATCACCGAGTGGCTATTGTACATTTGGCTCATCTATAAGTTAAACTTCTATAAGTATAAGCCCCATCAAAAGTTTAGCTCCATAAATTGTCAACTTTCAATGCATTCACATTGTACCTTATCAACCATGATCAACCTTATCAACCACCTCTATTGGACCAACGCGGTTAACTCACAATGGTGAGGTTTGGTTAAGAAACAACAACATAATTGTTACTGCCAAATTCATCAATACTGACATGCAGACATTCAAGGGTTTTTTAAATATGTGTTCTCAAATGTAAATTGAGTGGTGTTTTGTTTACAGTGGAGTTTAGACTGGATCTACTACCTGTCCCAGGAGAGTCAATGAACCAAAAGCAAGTTTCCGTCTGAAAGTGAACATATTTATCTGTTTGTAAGTTCACAACGTGTGTCCTTGGCTTCATTTGCTGCCTGACAATCACAAAATAAGGCACATTATGTCCTTTCAGGCGCCCGAAGACACGCACAGCTGCCTCCACCAGCTCAACCATCCACAACCTCTCACGTGAGCGTACAGGAGCGGAACTCCATTGAAAAACTCACAACTTATTTTTCCCATGTTTCCACAAGCGCACACGTTTCAGCAGAAATCACAAAAATCACAGACACTCATTCTAACAGAGCGAAGACAAATTCGGCACATGTATCCAACACCAACACGCGTTTATGCAGGCGAAATACTACTACTACTACTTTCTGCTCCATGTTGAGTAGTTGCAGTGACAGCAGCGTTTAGAGCAGTTTGTCTGCGGAGTCTGGTTTCCCTGTCGGCACAGGGCAACACCAACCCCCAGTGTGGTTTCCCTGTCGGCACAGGGCAACACCAACCCCCAGTGTGGGCAGCGAACAAAGTTCAGAGGCAACTCGTCCAACTCACCAGGGTTTGCTCATACTGCAGCGCCCGCTGGTCGGAGCCGTCCCCCGC
This sequence comes from Chascanopsetta lugubris, assembly GCA_016785325.1. NCBI lineage: Eukaryota > Metazoa > Chordata > Actinopteri > Pleuronectiformes > Bothidae > Chascanopsetta > Chascanopsetta lugubris. The sequence goes on from JAFBJT010106362.1 coordinate 101,043, forward strand.
CATGGCTCCTCTGCTGTGAGCGTGTGGAGCCCGGATCTGGAGCTGCTTCACGCCACGGCTGAGTTTCTGCGTGTGAGCGTTGATCAGAGCATTCGTCTGAGTGGACTTGTGGAGAGCGGCTTGACTTTGAGAACTGTCCTTAAAGACACTGTCCCGGCTGCACGGAGTTCCTTCATTTTATAGAGTCCAGTGTGCAGAAGGATCCAGGGAGAGGGGCGGGGCTTGGAGAGGGGCGGACACGCCCACCTGCAAAGAGGCGTCAGTGTCAGTCGCTGCTGACACGAGCAGCCAACTCCACTCGTCCGTTTTACAGAGACGTCTTTCTGTCTTTCTGTCTGTGAATTCACTTTTTATTCTTCATATTTTCAAAGCGGTTTCCTTTGCTGCTCTGTTCTGTGTCTCTCTGCTCTGGGGCAGTTTAAGGAGCGTCTTATCTCATCTCATCTCATCTCTCATCAAACGTATGTTGTTGCACCAAGTGTCAGAGCTCTGACTATGCTGCTACCATTCACGACATAAACATGAAATACTTGATTAATAGTACAACAACAATTAGAATGATGGTTATTATTATGATCATATGTACATGATCTGTAAGATGAGTGCACGGCTCTTTTATACTTCTATCAGTGTGTTTTATATTGTTTTGTGCATGAAGTCGAAGGATGTGCTAAATGTCCATTATATGAACTCATAATCTGTAGAACAATGACATATGAGTAAGCCTGGCTTTGTTAAACTCATT
>JAFBJT010106363.1:0-15962 GCA_016785325.1 Chascanopsetta lugubris
GCCCCCCCCCCCCCCCCCCCCCCACCGGGAGGATAATTGCCCACCCCTTCCCTGGCTGCAGTAATAGCTGCTGAATAAGACAGTACATTTGAAAAGGTCTCCTCATAGCTTGACTCCCTGAGTAAATGATAGTGGTCAGCAGGTTGAGTCACAGAGAGGCGCAGTGCACCTGGCTGGATCACACTAACATCTAAAGAGACACCCGAGTCAGCGCCAGCCTGCAGGGCAGAACTCCTGTCTCCACCTCCTGGAAGTAAAAGTGGTTACGGTGTAACACCTCCATCTTTCATTATAAAGCTTCTCTTGCGACCTTCAAAAGGTTCCAGTGCAATAGCCGTCTCTGTTTTTATTACTTTGGTTGTTCACCTTGTTAAAAGGCACAGCTGGCTGACGCAGAAATGGAGTTTCAACACATACGTAAATATTACCACAGATACCAGAGATAAAGATTCCTGCATTCAATGTGTGAAATGGTGTTTTTGCTTGTTGAAGATGGAGGCAGATCCATTCCAATATGACACAAAAAGGCTTATTTTAAAGTGTCAGGTTCAAAATAATCATTCATTCATCTTTACTTAATGATAGTTATCGCAGCAAAAGGGAAACTCAACTAATAAGATAAAAACATTAATTTGAAAGCCATTAAAAGCACTAATGACATAGATACTAAGTACTAATAAAATATCTGAATCCATCAGGTGTTATCTTCTACATTAGTTCCTGTCGGAATAATTCTTATATATACATAGATGTGTTTGTGTTTCTGTGTACACTCACTCTCTGTAGCTGCAGTTTCATCGACATCGCCTCTTTCTGTGCTTTGTTCAGCTGCGCCTGGAATGACGAGACAAAACAAGGGGTGAGGAGGGAGAAAGGGAAGGGAAGGGAAGGAAGGAAGGAAGGAAGGAAAGAAAGAGGCGGTATGGAGGGGGGGTGGGGTTAGAGACAAAATGCAAACATGAAAAATGACTCATTGTCACGCTGATTTACAGTATTGACAGAATCGGTGCAGGCAGGCAGATCAGAGGAGGGCGCGGCCACATTTGAATATGCCTCTACAATCAATTCAAACACTGACACTTCGGCCTTCATCCTTTCATCGCAGCACGGCTCATAATCTACCTGTTCTTCACAAGAGCAGTTTCATCAACTTATCCGTCTTCAGAGCAGATATCTGTCAACCTCGGACTGACTGAGCTGTCAGGGAGGCAAGCAGCACACATTGACTCATGCCATGTGCTCTGAGCAAAGAAAACAACACGGATTTACGTCCGACTAACTTTGAAGAGACTAAGGATATTATATAAAGTGTTTGCTGACCTGCCAGTTTAGTCTCAACCAAAACGAGCAATGTGAATGGCGCCGGGTCTACAGTCTAGACCAGGGGAGTCAAACTGGTTTTAGTGCTGGGGCCACATACGCACGTATTTGATCGTAAGTGGGCCGGGCCATTACAATCACAGCATAGTAAGCGATAAATATATAACTTCAAAATGTCCCCTTTGTTTGTTTGCTACTATTTTAACCACTATTGACAAATTGTCACTTTTACACTTTGCATAGTCATCTGGTAGGCCATATTGGACCCACTGGCGGGCTGGTTTTGGCCCGCGGGCCATATGTTTGACACCTCTGGTCTAGACCACCAGATAAGCGTGAAGTCCGACAGAGACAAGAATCCACTGGTGCGATCGGTTACAGTGTACGTTTCGACTTTTGGACCAGTTACTGGGAGTTGAGTCGGCACTGAACACCAGAGGAAGAAATATGCAGAAACAGTGGAAAGGGTTCATTGAAGTATTCACATCGCAAGATAATTGCAATGGCCAGCAGCACTCTCCCGTCACGGTCACTGCTCAAATAAATATGTACGTTGATGCACAACAGCATAAATTATTTGATTTCATCGTGTAGCTTTAATTAGGATTTCCAGCGTATAAATATCAACATCTGCTGTTGTGCATTTATCAACACATTTATTTATTCATCATCGAAGACTGGAAAACCAATTCCATTACTGACCTAAGAGGACGTGCAGGTGCTAGTAGGAGATACCACAGCAAATTAACTAAAGACGGCTGGTTTGTTTATTATCTCCATTAAGCTGGAGGCTACTTGTCTCCCATGCATTTTACTCAAGTACGACTGTGATTGTGACAAATTGACACACAACCACTGAAGAATTGTCTCCATTGTTCTATTTTTAATTGCCTATTTTGATATTCTAATTATTATTCTTCAGCCATGTGTTATTCCTGTCCTGTACACATGGTGCTGTGACGATGCTGCCGGAACCCTCATTCCCCGAGGGAACTTGCCCGAGGGATTAATAAAGATCTATCCATCTATCTATCAATCGATCTATCCATCTATTTAACCCAGTGGTGGGTCGCAGACGCATTTTCAGTGGGCCTATGACTGGGAAAAATAGGTTAGGAAAAACATCCTGTGCTTTTATTCTCCAGTAGACCTTTTAAATGCATCCGGCTGCTGTCTATTCACACTCCTTAACAGTAGGTGGCGACCTGCTGGTCATTTTTGTAACTGCAGCATCCTTTCATGAAATCATTTAAAACATTTTCATGACATTTGTCCAGATCTGGGTCGTGGCCCGTTATTAAGGGGTGATGGTGGGTCCTGAAGCCAGAGCAGTTGAGAACCACTGATCTAACCAATCAATAGAATACACAGGTAGACACAGCCAGAGAGCTGATGAGGACACGGCCGTGCCATTGTAACGTGAAACCGAATCCATCGATCGTAAACAATGGAAAAAGGCATGAACCTTCAAATCGGTCATTTACACTCTACATTGTCGAATATCACCTTCGTTGACGTGGGAAGCAAATGAGATCACGGGGAAACCACGTTGTTTGTGTACAAACCTCCATCTCCACATTGTGGTGCTGCGTTTTCTGCAGTATGTCCTCCGCCTCTCGGAGCCGCTTGCTGAGCTGAGGAGAATACTCGTTGGGCGCCAGCTCGCTGTCATAGGACTCCAGTATGGCCCGCATGCCATCGCGCTCCTGAAACAGGCAAACGCAAAAAAAACACATCAGCGTCCCGTAACCCCACAAATTCTAATTCTTGCTTCGTTCCTTTGCCGAAAACACGAGGTTGTGACGTTTCATTGTTGGTGCTGACGAATCGGTAATGTTCTTGCTGCGCGAGCAAACAGAGGGCTCTTTGATGTGTTGATGCGCTGCTAATATGCTGTGTTAATGTGACAGGCAAACGAGGGGGCGTTTCTGTATTTGTTTTCCAGGCTATGACAAGAAAGGCTGGGGGTCGGAGACACTGTCATTTGTATTTCTCCTCATGTAATAACGAAAAGACAAATGTCCTTGTAGGCCGAGGATTAAGAATAAACAGAGCAGGAAACCGTCTTTTGCGCATGGAGCGTATATATATTAAGCCTCTTCATCTCCGTTATCAAATATTCTTTTTAATATTGGGCTTTGTCTTTTCTTCTCCATGATACTGGGATGTCCTCTGCGGCTGTTATCTGTCTGGTAAATCAACAACTCCCAAGTAGCTTCTCCCGAGTAGATCCTCCCCTCTGAAGGAGAGAGGATCAAAACTTCTTCAATTTGACAACTTCACAAGAGGCGCTGGCACTGACACAACATCTCCAAGAGGCTCACAAGTCTTTGTCAGTCTGTGTCTTTATGTGTGACACTGTCACACACAGAAACGGGCCCGTCTCAATGCGAATGCATGTAGTCCTCCACAGAAGCCGTCGAATGCCTCTGGACCTTGTCTGCGCTCAGAAGTGTCTTTTGAGTACGAACTGTTGAAGTGTGTGACAGGAATTTAGTGGAGAAAAAAAACGTTCGTTGAAGTGACGCTGGAGAAAAGCCATCTTTGTTTTGGTCAGTCCTAAAATCAGACTTCACTATACGAGACTCGAGGAACTCGCGCAGAGGGATGTGTCTGCCGATGGCCGCTCATCAAGCACCAATCCAGCTTCACGACACTGCAACGAGTCGGTTGTGGACTGCAGAGCGGTACCATAGTTACTCAGCTGTTATCAGATTAGCATACGGATCATATGGCAATTTTGTCTGTTTTGAGATAACACCAAAAGAGCTGTGTACATCCCATCTGTACAAAAGTGATTAAGTAAATGAACAGAAACTTTGGAGTTTCCTTCAAACCATTCGACAAGATTCAAAATTCGTCAACCTTCGCCTACTCGACGGGTCTGCGACACAATACGTGAGTCAGCCAGTAAAGGGTCCGACACTCGAGTGCAGTAAGACAAATGATCTCCCCTCCTGTGTCTTTGTATAAAGGAACGAGGTCAACATTCAAATGCAATGCTACTGTCGCTCACCTTAACTCTTGTTGACTTTGACAGAAAATGTCAGTCACACGTTTATTAAAGACCTCAGCCACCGCAGAGGTCGTCCTATCAGCTCATCCGAATCAGCTCTTTGTACCCGATTGCACTCAGGGGTTGCCATGGTGACCTGGAGCCCTTCGTCTCCGCTGAGGAGACACGGATTCAGCTGAGAGACACCTCTCGCGCTCAGGCTTGCTACCAGTCAAAGACCACAACATCCATTGCTGAAATCCTTGTACCGCGAGACACAGACGACTCTGCTGAATACGGAGATGTGAATGATTTGTTTGTGTTTTTTCAAAATTGTGTTTTTCATCTCCGAAAGTACGGTTCTAAATTTGTGCTGCTGCCTGTAGGGCATATGGATGATGCTACTTCTGCCATTCAGGCAACTTGGGTGTTAAGAAAGTAAATTTGCTTAGTCGCCCAGCATTGCCACCACAACGCTGTGTCAGCTCTGGAGAAGGCGGCAGCCGTTATCTCTCTGCTATGGGGGAAAGTACTCAGGCCTGCTTCTATTTTTTTTCTTCCAGGGGCCACGACGAAGCAGTGGTGCCACTGCAAAACAATGAGGAGGGTGGCTCGTTGTTGTTGTTTTTTTGGTGGAGCGTTTGCATGAGGCCAGGAGAGTTTCCCCAAGTAAATACACCCTCCACAAAAACAAGTGAGAGATTGCACAACATAAACGTTGGTCATTTTCAGCGCGAAGATTTCCAGATTGGATGTGAAAGGGTAAAAACAGGCAGATGGCAGAAGGGAAGGGAAGGAGAGCGGCCCACAGTCTACATCCGCCGAGGAAGACGGAAAATATGCCCACGATCTGGCAACAAGATGAATAAATCATGTGTGAAGACACAAAGTGGTGGCGATGAGGACGAGTTAACCAGAAAACCTTTCCCACGCCGTTTCCTGCACACCACCGATACATGACACTGGTGCATTCATATTTGATTTGAGTTTCACTGAACAATGTAGTTTCTGGCTCTACAAGAAAATTCATTTGGCTTTGAACGTGGAAGACTATCCTCAAACCTAAGCACCCAGAGAGATTTGCAACCCGGGGAAAAGTGCACGAGGAACTTAACTCTTTGCATTGCTATTTTATTTTCATTTTTGGTGAATTATTAACAGATGCTATTCTAGGTGCATTATTAACGGATGCTAATTTAGGTGCATTATTAACGGATGCTAATTTAGGTGCATTATTAACGGACGCTATTCTAGGTTCATTTTTAACAGATGCTATTTTAGGTGCATTATTAACGGATGCTACAAAACATTGCCCTATTAATAACTTAAAATAAGCTTTAAAAAATTCCCGACTCGGAAGTCACAAAATACAAAACAAAATGCGCATTCATGAAAACAGCGCAGTAAAATATTTCTATAGATCTCCAAGATTGCCAAGTTAGGAGGGAGGCAAAAATGGACTATGGTCTTTTTACCAGGATAACGCAAAAGTAATGCTAACGTAAGTAAGCACTCGGAATACGTAATCGCACAAATCCCGATTATGATCAAAACTTGGATTAGTCGCATAACTGAGATACATGCTGTCGTACTGGTTCGATCATCCTTTGTTCATGAATTGTGCAAGTATACAAAGACCTAGCCGGGCCGCGTGTACTGCAGTCGAACCAAAGATTAATTACAACACTATGTTCATGTGTTACAGTCAATCTTGTTGGTTGCCAGGTAACCTGACAAACGAGAACAATGTAATACGTTTGAAAGCTGGCAAACAGCCCATTCATGAATGCAAATTCGCTCCCTTCCCCCGTCCATGCAATGCACAAGTAAACCCTGAGTTCTGAAGCAACGGCGGATGCAATCTGTGGCACTCGAGCTTTTCATAACCGCTTCACAAACAACCATAATCAGGCTGCAGGACGGGGCCTTTGAGTTTTAGGAATTGTAAGTAGCTCATGTTAACAGACTGATCAATAAAATAGCTTAAATGCTACAGTACGTGTCTGTGCCTGTGTATATGCCTCATTGTTTATGAGAGGTGTCTTGTTCTTGGAGTGATTTGAAAGTGCCTTGTTATTCATGGCAGTTAAATCAGATGAATCATGATCTGCAATCTCCCCTCAAGAGGTAGCATCAGACAACAAACCAGGATTTGCCTAATAAGATCCAGTCTGCGATTAGCGAGATCAAAAGCAATATAATCCGTTTTAGCATGACTGAGTCAGGTGCTTTGAAAAAAAAAAGAAAAAAAGAAAAAGCATTAAAAATCCAAATCAGGCATAAATCAACTTGATTACCTTTGGCACTGCAGCAGCAGCAACTTCATTTTTCATGCAACATTACATGAGTGTGTTACAGTGAGCTTTATCCTTGTGAGAACCTTGGAGAGTGGAGAAGATGATAAACAGGAAGAGAGCGGGGAGGCGAGGTAAAAGTGGACGAAAAGCACATTTAGAGGTCAGTGTATGTGTGTGTGTGCTGCCCGTCCGACACAGAGGGACTGCAGGCTATTTACCGTCTATTAATGCGTAATGAAATTCACTCAATCTTAATCAAAAATCTGCCACTTCGCCTCCGATAAAACTCTCATTTTGAAGACAATCATAAAGCAGCGGGGACAGAGTGATAAAACTATCGTTACAGTTTGCGTCATCTTTGTTTTTTTCAGAAATTGCTTTTATGTCAGCTGTTTTTATCGAGTTCATAAAGATGTGACACTGACGCTAATGGACGAGCGAGTCCCACGGAAAGAGACAGAACGTCTCGAAGGAACAACGAGGAGACGGCTTTACATCGCTTTACACAGAGAGAGAGAGAGAGAGAGAGAGAGAGAGAGAGAGAGAGAGAGAGAGAGAGAGAGAGAGATTTTATGTCAGCTGTTTTTATCGAGTTCATAAAGATGTGACACTGACGCTAATGGACGAGCGAGTCCCACGGAAAGAGACAGAACGTCTCGAAGGAACAACGAGGAGACGGCTTTACATCGCTTTACAGAGAGAGAGAGAGAGAGAGAGAGAGAGAGAGAGAGAGAGAGAGAGAGGAAGATTAATTTCACAGTGTTCAGAATGTATTTTTCTCTCTCGCAGCGCAGTCCCCGGGGAGTTTCTGTCGAGGTGCGGCGGAAAAGGCATCACCATGTGTAAGTACTGTCATTTCCATCTGGGAATATGGGAGTTCGCTAAGAGCAGAGAGTCAAAGTGACGCACAATGTTTGTCGACGAGCCCAGAAGTTCTCGTCACACTGGTAATCACGGGAAATTACATGGAATGGGATTTTTGCGTTGGATTTAGGATGTTTGATGGCAATAAGCTCTGGGATTCTCGCATTGTATCTCCTCAAATATCACTCTAAAAATGGCGATGTCAGGCGATTAAAGGTGCAGTGTGTACGATTTCAGTACATTCTCGTCACTTCCACCTGTAGATAAAAAAACGATATACTGACATTTGTATGACGTTCTTTTCGCACCACTCCAAAATGAGCCCTTTCACGTATCTTTACATCAGGAGCGGGCCCTCTCTATGGGGGCCGCCATGTTTTTACAATAGCGCAAAGTGCGCGTACAAAACATCTTTTGAGCTTTAATGACAACCGTGGGTTACTATAGGTTTTCCTGCATGCTCGAAAGGGATGGGTGAGGTGAGGGATACAACGTGCAACTGAACCAATACATGTCATCAAACTTTTACACACTGCACCTTTAAGGAACCAATGACACACAGGTTTATTTAGTCAGCGCAGAAAACGACACCATGACATAAAATGTCCCCGACAGGCTGTTATCTTTCTCAGCCGCTTGTTAGCTGCCGCCTTTTTGAGTGGGCTATAAAAAGACGTGTTTTATATCATCTAACAAAACTTAAATGCCTTGCAGATTTGTGTTAAAGGTGCAGTGTGTAAGATTTGGTGACATATAGTGGTGAAGTTGCATGCAGCATCCACCTCCTCACCCTTCCCCGCATGCTGGAGAACATATGGTCGACTTCAGTTGTCATTAAAAGTCAAATGACGTTCAGTACGTCCACTCTGGGGCTTCCCCTAAAAACATGGCGGCCCCCGGAGAGAGGACCCGCACCTCATGCAAATATACATTCGTAGGCTCATTTAAGGGCAATGGAGATCAAACAAAACATTTAAAACATCATGAATTCATGAAAATGTCGCCGTGTAATTGTTTCATAATATTCTCTAGAAGTGACAAAAATGAAATCTTTGGCACTGCACCTTTAAAGCTAACTGAAAACATAAAACAGGGAACCTATGAGTACTGCGCCGTGAACTTCCTTCCTCCTGTTAAGGTGATTCTTGGGAGGCTCACACGACAACAGATCTACCAACTCATGTGTCGGGGACAGTTTCGACCATCAGTCCGTACAAGTTGGCATCAACAGAAAGAAGCTGCTCGTTACATGGAGGGCTCATGCGAGGGAGATGAGAACAACAGTCAGTACAATCAGGAAATTATGCAACACCCTGCCGCCTTTTGAGTGGGCTATAAAGAGACGTGTTTTATATCATCTAACAAAACTTAAATGCCTTGCAGATTTGTGTTAAAGGTGCAGTGTACATAATATTCTTTAGAAGTGACAAAAATGAAATCTTTGGCACTGCACCTTTAAAGCTAACTGAAAACATAAAACAGGGAACCTGTGAGTACTGCGCCGTGAACTTCCTTCCTCCTGTTAAGGTGATTCTTGGGAGGCTCACACGACAACAGATCTACCAACTCATGTGTCGGGGACAGTTTCGACCGTCAGTCCGTACAAGTTGGCATCAACAGAAAGAAGCTGCTCGTTACATGGAGGGCTCATGCGAGGGAGATGAGAACAACAGTCAGTACAATCAGGAAATTATGCAACACCCTTAAATGATAACGGCCCAGTGATTTATACTGCATTTACTTGATGATCCACGTTTACGATTTCACCTAAATCTTACACACTGGACCTTTAAGGGGATTGCCGGGCCTTGGTGGTGATATAAAATGTGCTTATTTCCTGACTCAGCATTATATCGAGCGAGCCATATTTTGTACTATTGCGTGACTTTTACTTTAATCAGAGGGTACCGCACTTAAAGGTGAGTTCCATTAGGGGCATTTAAAGGTGCAGTGTAAGGTTTGGTGACATCTACTGGTGAAGTTGTATATTGTATCCGTCACCTCACCCTTCCCCTTCGGGCATGCAGGGGAACCTGTGGTCGCCCTCAGTAGTCATTAAAGCTCAAAAGATGTTTGATACGTATACACTGGGTGGGCTAATGTAAAAACATGGCGGCCCCCATCGGGTGGACCCGCTCCTGGTGTACATATACTGTACATTTTAGGGTTATGTAAAAAACAAGTCATAGATTGGGGCGATTACACGTGTTAAAATGTTTTGTCATTCTATTTGTGTAGATAGAGGTAACAAAAAATGGACAGAAATCTTACCCACTGCACCTTTAACATTAAATGATGTGTGATGATGATGCTCGTAGCTCTGCAATAGACATAAGTAGGCGGTGTACACTAGGAACCATATGAAAATAAGACATACAAATCTAAATGTTGCTGTGCTGTTGTAGAGCGGGTTGGGTTTATTCAGTTGGCCTGATCCAACTTCAGAAATATGTGGCCGGCGAAAACCAAGGCGGTAACAGAAAAGTTGAAAATTGAATTCATTAGAAAGCAGACTATTCATGTATAACTGCGGCGGACAATGTTTAAAATACATTGTGACTGGACGATAAAATCAATTTGGCTCGGTGAAGTGCAAAGGGTTGAACGCAGCCTCTGCCAAAGCAATCTCAGGTGGGGTCATATTTCATGCATGCCTTTAGCCCTGCTTAGTTATGGTGGTGGCAGAGTGTGTGTGGGGGCATGCATGTGTGTGTGTGTGTGTGTGTGTGATTTGTGTACTATAAGAGAGTAAGCATGTTGACCCAAGGAATTACACAGACGGAGAAATCAATATCGCAGGGAGCTGGGGGAATATTCCCGAGCCGGGAAGTGCAGAGTAGGGAGAAGCAAGACGGACGTCTGAGGCAGTCACATGACGCCGATCAATCAATCATGGAGGGGTAACAAGATTGCGCTGGAGTGTTTCAAATAAAAAGTTTCCTCGTGAGGGGAGTGTGAACGTGTCGGATGGTCGGGTACCTTCGTGAGCAACAAAATTCTCTTTTGCAGCCGACGGACCATGGCGTCCTGCGTCTCCCTCTTCCTCTGCTCCTCCAGAGTCTTGGCGCGCTGCTGGGACAGCTCGGCGCGCAGCTCCGCCTGCGAGCTCTCCACGCTCCTCACACTGACCAGCCAAAAATAAAGGAATATATGGTGAGCGCTTACTGTGCGTGTAAAGATGGATGACATGACAGCTCCGGAAGAAAAGCCGAGTCCATGAATAAGACGATAACAGGGTACGGAAAGAGCGCCAAGCTTCGGGGGCCGGAAAAAGACGCAGTGGTCGAACAGCGGTACTGCAGCTGGATGTTCGTACATCAGTAAAAAAAAAATTTTAAGGCACATCGACAATTCGGAATGATTACTTCACATATAACCATTGGACTAAAAATGTTTATGTTATTTTGTAATGACCTACATTTCTAAATGTTATGAATTGGAAAGTTGTTGGAGGCCGAAAAACCATCTGGTTTCTGTTTGACATAGTGGGCAAACAGCAGTACTGCAGCCACCTCGTTTATCAGTAGACACATATTTAAGGCACAGTGACTATTGGGAATTATTAGTTACATAGAATCATTAGGTTTTCAAATGTTTACATTATGTTATAACGACCTTTATTCACAGACATTATGAAGGATGGGAAATCTGGTAAAGATATTGGGGCCAGAATCCATCGAGTTTCTGTTGTTTATTTGAACAGTCACATTTGAGCAGACATTGGTTGCCCGCAGATAAACAGTACATGTGGAGAGCAAATCAAAAGCTGAACACACAGCTTTTTAATTAGCACCACACAGAAAGTGGCCAGGAATGAAATCTGGACTTGAACCAAATTTGTGTTTTGAAAGCACATGTCAATTATATCATTCTAAAATATGGCCTCTAAATTATGGTCTCTCATTTTCTGCTGCGTTTATTCTAAATTAGTTTTCAGACGCTTAATGAAATAACTGCACAAAACAATTACTGCCGCAGAGAATGAAGATGTCATTATGGCATTAAAAGCCTGTGTATTAATAACATTTTCATTTCCGTTTTAACATATTCAAACCGAAATGGAGAGGAGTTGTCCATTTGTGAGGGTTAATTAAGAAAGAGCACAAAGAAAAGCGGTGCAATTCGGTGCCAAATGAGAACAATACTCCCCAACGGACAAGTTACCTGCCTGGATTCAAATGATTCCCACGCAAATGTTCAGAAATTATACGCAGCTGTGATTTCGCCAAGTCTGATCAATGAGACAATAATTACACCAGGGGACAATAATTACAGCACGAGCTCTCTTTTTCCATCCGTCCCCTCGTTTATCCGCCCGCCGTCTCTGCCATTCCGGCGTTTCTAATATTTCCTAATGAGTCCAATGCGCTCGGCGGAGAGGAGGACGCTGGTTCGCTAATGAAAGCTTTCTTAGCTCTGCGGCAGGAATGCGCGAGAGCGATGCATCTACGCAGATCTCCCCACAGACATCACCTCTTCCTAAACAGGACAAGTTTAATCAGTGAATTCCCTCACTCTCTAGGTGACACTCGCTCTCTCTCACACACACACACACACACACCAGTGGTTACTGTCAGGAGTGCTATCAGAATCCCAACCAGTTTAATTAACTCTGTGACAATTAAGGACTTCTCAGAGATATGCTCTAATAGATACATGGGGGGGAAGAAGGAGAAGAAGCATGCAGGCACACGGAATGAGAGGAAAAGGTTTGAAGGCAGAGGGAGGAGTGTGTGTGTGTGTGTGTGTGTGTGTGTGTGTGTGTGTGTGTGAGTGTGAGAGTGTGTTTTACCGGCTGTTGAGTGAGTAGTTCTGCTCTTTTAAGGCAATTTCTCTCTGCTGGATCTGAATCACCTCCCTGGACAGATCCTCTGGTTTCCTGCAGACAGGCACAGCACACCACAGTTACACACTCCGGTTACTCCACATGTCTGAATGCACACACACACACACACAATAAACAAAAATCAATATAACCAGGAGAGCTCAAATGATAGAGAATAACTGAAAATGACAGTGTTTCCATATTCCTTTGTTGGGTGGCCAGTGGGGAACTGGGAAGTAGAGTAACAGGAGCAGTGGATTGGATAAATACTATCGTCACAGCTCTACACAACCAACTCACTCCATGGGATGGATTGAAAGAGAACACACAAAAGGTAAACACACAATGAGACAGAAACTACGAAAAGGGTCAGATGCTCCGACAGAGAGGCATCACATGACCTCAATCTGAAAAATGTGCCATGTGTAAGAGTTGGGTGATGAGGAGGAGAAATGGGATATAAGAATAAGTATGTATACGGATGAGAATTGGCAGGAAGTTATCGCAACAAGTCAAATAAAAAAATAAAAAAAGCGAACAATCAAAGTTTTGCTTTGACTGGTGGGTAATCCGAGAGCCGACCTGGAATCGTACTCCAACATGCTGCTGACTCATACGACACAATCACAGGAAAAGGGGCCTGAGCAGTCATGGTTAATGTCAAGGCTGGAAAACCCAGTGTGTGCCGTGTGAAATTTGGGTGGCGTGGATTTATCACAGCTCCCTCTTAGCGAGGTGAAGCCCGAGGTATGGAAATAATCTCATGATTAAAATATGAGTTCATGAATCATACGAAGGAATAACTGCGGTAGCCCAAGTAGGTAATTCCACACTGCCCCTGAGCACAGACGGATTAGCTTTCTTCTTCCTTGCCTCCGTGAGAGGCTGCTTCTTTTTATTTTTTTTATTTTTTTTTGTTGCACAAACCATGAAGAAGTCATCTCTGGTGGCCGGTATTGCAAATAACAGGTTGTGTATATTATAGGGTGAGATGTCTTAAACAACTCCGAGGTGTGGCGCTGTGAAAGGTAAATAGGCCTGTCAGGGCAGCGCGGGGCTGCTGCGAGTCGAGTGCTGCGCGGAGCAGAGAGGTCCCAACAATAGTTTGACTCCAGAGTCTTGTTAAAGTGTTGTTAGTTCAACTTTGGAGAGGACTTGTGCTGAGAGAAACAACTCCTCCTACTGCAGTTTGTTTTCAGGCACACGAGGGACGGGCTTTTTCCATTTGGAAACATTCACGTAAAAAGGCATCTGTTTGTATTTTTCGCTTGACAGAAAACATCAATTACATTTGATTTGTTTTGAGGTTTAAAGGCGCAGTGTGTACGATTTGGTGACATCTAGTGGTGAGGTTGCATGTCGGTTCCATCCCCTCACCCTTCTGAACCTGTGCTCGACCTCACTTGTCTCAAAAGATGTTTAGTGCGTCCAATCTCGGCTGCTGTCGAAACATGGCGGCCCCCGTAGAGAGGACATATGTAAATCTACATTTTTGTTACGCACTGCCCCTTTAAGCCAATAATATACCACACTTGGACATTCTACGTTATATTCGTGGCACAGTAAGTTCAGTTGATTCCACTGTTTATTTCCAAATATTCATTCATTCTTAGACATTTCTGTGTATTCTATGGGCTTTGCTCTGTTTGTTATGTTTTAATAATTGTTATATTTACTGCTATTATTTCTTGACAGGCGAAGAGTACACAATGTTATTTCATTTCAATGTTTTTTGCGGGGGGGGTTTAATGGTGAAATGAAAGATAAACAAAATCGAATGTTTTTGTTCCAGAATGTAAGACAAATACTATTAATTAGGAAAGTGTGGGAGCTGATCTGAGAACAAAAGCCGGAGAGTGTTACAGAGACGGCAACCGAACACAAACAAATGTTTCTTTTAACACCACAAACACGCCGCACGGACTTGCTGGTATGATCCCAATTAGCTCCACATTTGCATAAATTAAAAAGCACTATTTCCCCAGTAGAGGAAAAACAAAAAAAATATATGTATCAAACCATCTCGTCTCTCTCTCTCGTCTTTCACTGCTGAAAACATTGGTGAGGGGGACACACGGCGACGACGGCATATTGTCCCTCCGACATTGTCCCGCATCATTTTAAGAAAATACTTTAATTCTCTTCCCGACAATTTTCAATTGTCAACCACACGGGAAAACACACACAATGTTATCAGACTGTGAAGCAGAAGGGAAGGAAACAAACACCATCAACCAGCCAACTGCTGGCAGATTCAAGCAGCGGCTGCGAGCCTCGTCTGCTCCTCTGTTGGAGCCACATTGATTGTTGCTGGACTGGGTAAACCCGCCCTCCTCCACGGCGCCGGCAATGGGTAAGAAAGCAAAGTCTGGGTCTGCACCATGAGACAACGCTCCCTCAACTATAGCCCTCGAGTGTTTGCACCCATTTAAAATCTCTCACTTTCCATTCAGAACACAGGCGAGCGCCCCACGCGGCTCGTGATAGAAAGAGTTACAGTGTTTAAATTGAATCTAAACTCGAGTGTGTGTAACTTGATCAACAAAACTTGCGCGACGAGACCTTCCCGCTTGGACACGAGCATGATCTGTTGTCCCAACAAGTACTGCCTCTGAAAATGTACTTGGGGCTGAGGGATAAGCCCAGTACAGAACTGGAGAAACGTGCAGTTCCCGCGGTGGCCACTTGAGGCTGGCTCCTAGAGCGAGTCAATCCCCATAGACTCCGTTGGGCACCGACAAGATGGCAAAGAGTGAGCTGGCCCCTAACGAGCCTCATAAACACTCTGCAGAAAACCCATGGGCGACATTACGGACAAAACGTCAATCTTTATACACAGTCTGTGTTTACATCTCATTTGAATAACCAATATAAACAATGTAAGCAAGAAATAGCCATTTGGTTAACAACTGTGTATTTGCTTCATCGCCTTTCCCTTGAAGTCATGGCACATAAGGACAAAGCCAGAGCGAGAGATGATACGATGCCACCAAAAGTCATCAAGAAACATCCCATCGTCTTGAATTAAAATGCATGGATTTCTCTGGGTTTGTAACTCAAGTGCACAAGTCAGCGAAATGCACACTTGTTGTAGAGTAATGGCACCATTTTCTAAATGACCAGCTCTCATGCAGCCAATGACATGGCACGCTGACCACCTGCCATTTCAGAACGATTTCACATTTCAGCTCAATCTATCCAGAGCGACAGCCTTAAACATTGAGAGATGGACAGCCCCACTTTACACACACACACACACACACACACACACACACATATATATATATATGTGTGTGTGTGTGTGTGCATCTGTTAATAAGATTGAATTCGCCAAATGCTGATAGCTCCCATAACCCATTACATAAGACCAGAATGAAGCCTTGCACAAGGAAAGATTTAATTTCTTTCCATAATTTAAAAAGCTGTCTACCTCTCTACCTTTCTGCCCTGTAACAGCATGAAACACACACACACACACACACACACACACACACACACACACACACACACACAGACAGGCTGATAACCTGCATATAATTCAGAATGCGGTTAACAACACAAGACTTAATCACAGAGAAAATTGCATATGTGTATATGCATGTATGCACTCATGTGTGTGTGTGTGTGTGTGTGCACATGCATGTCATGGACAATGCTGCCA
>JAFBJT010106363.1:44321-62823 GCA_016785325.1 Chascanopsetta lugubris
AAGCCTATGGGTTTGTGTTTATGTGTGTGTGTGTGTGTGTGTGTGTGTGTGTGTGTGTGTGTGTGCGTGTGTGTGCGTGTGTGTGCAGGAGTCTGCCAACACAGCCGACCTGTGCACCTTTAAGAAGCACTGCCTTCTCCGCAGGGAACATTCAGAGCTGTAACCCACAGTGATTGATCCCCTTCTGCCTTAAGTTGCTCTCATTTAGCTCCGTCCTCAGCTGTCAATCAAAGTCATTTATTAACCTCATGGCTCATCCTGCCTGAGCGCACACACTCCCACTGTCCAGACCTGAGGATTCACTTAGTCGTCCTCCCTTAAACTAATTCAAAGTCATCATTCACCAGAGGCTGGAGATGTAACTGGCACCCCCCCCCCCCCCCCCCAGGTAGAGGATCCACTGATACTAATGTTTAGGGTATAATCCCTTTTAATATTCTACTTTCTAACCAATGCCTCTTTCTTTTCTTTCTTTCTTTTAACCACTGTGACTCAACAAGGCCTCATTTGATTCAGATTTTAAAACGGTGTTTTTTATGAGGTTGCAGAACATAAAATGATCTCGATGCTGTGCAGAGTTCATTGCTGTTCTCCAGAGCTGCTCACTGAGACTCACAAACAGCAGCTCTGCTCAACATCTCCTCCTCCTCCTCCTCCTCCTCCTCTTTGTCCATGTAGAGCCGAGCATCAGCAGCAGGCAGGATGTTTACCATCCAAACATGTGCACTGTTTGACTGCTGCCCCTCACACACACACACACACACACACACACACGTACACACACACACACACACACACACTTGATACTGTACAGTGATGCCTGATTAATGCAAACCCGTTGCATCGTCCCATAGAAAAGAAAAATTCTCTGATGATTTCCTCCTTTGTCTTCGCGAGGTAATGACTGTCAAGCCTTTGTCTGACCACTCCCAGTGAGTCCTATTAGAGCTGCACACTTCCACTACGACAGTTATGAGCATCTGCTGCTATTTAAAGGAAAAGCCCGCCAATTTTATAATGAGTTGCAAAAAAAATAAAATGTGAAAAAATGTTCCCATCAAAAATAATTTCAAAATCAATCAGAGTGGATTAGTTTACTGAAACATATTCAAAACGATCAAAGAGGATCTATAAATGCACGAGTGTGAAATAATAATGACTTCGAAATTGTGCCAAAATAACGCGTGAGCACGAGGCATTTATCCATTTTTTTTTTTACTATATTTGCATCTGGAAAGCCTCACCCAAACAACGACTACAGTGCTAGTCTTTTTTTCTCTTTCTTTTTTTTTTTACAATGAGACGCAGCAGCAGCAGCAGCAGCAGCAGCAGCAGCAAACAGAGAACCGACCACCGTGCGCGCGAGTCTGGACGTGAGGCTGCAGACGGCGGCTCCGTCTAATAACCGCGTCCTGTCCACACACACACATCCACGGCACCACACCAGAGTCAACCGCTAAACGCACCTCACACGTTATCTTTGTCTGTCTGTGCCCCCCCCCCACCTCCTCCTCCTCCTCCCCCCTCTCCCCTCTCCCCCTCCCCACCTCTCCGCTCTGTAAATACCTCTCCTCTCTCTCTCATTACACAGTTGTTGCCATCTTTTCATTCATATTCCGTTAAGTCATCCCCCCCCCCCCCCTCTCTCTCTCTCGATCCACGCAGGCACGGGAAACGCACACGCGGGCAGCGCGTGGACATGTTTTCTGAAGCTGCTGCTTCTTCTTCTTCTTCTTCTTCTTCCTGCGCCGCAACTTGCCAGCACACTACTCTGCAACTCCAGAGCTCTGTGATTGGAGGAGGCGGCCCCACGTGACCACAGCACCCGTCTGGTAAATATTATTCCAATATTCCACATGGTTACTCCAAGTGGCTCCTCATCCCTGCATGGCTTCTTTTTTATTTTTTATTTTTTATTTTTTTCCCCCCCCAAACACCGGCAGGTTAATTGTGATGGGATATGAGACATAGTGAGACAGCGAGACCCCCTACTTGGCCTTTACTGCTGCTGAGGGACCCCTGGTTTGATTTGAGACAGTTTGATGAGCTGGGCCCATGGACCCCCGACAGCCCACTGCCCTCCCACCGCAGCTGCACGGCAACAACTTTCCTACGAGCTCTGGACAAGTGCCAGGGCGGAGAGCCGGGCACAATGGAGGAGGCGGCGGAGGCCAAGACGCGGAACTTAATCAGCAAAACATGACCTCCTCCGCTTATGTCGGTTCCAGGTTGAGCCCAGACGAACCGTTTCGGAGCCCACCGGAGCCCCCGGTTCACTGCCGAGCCAAGGGCAAGCTGGACATCGAGAGCGGCAGCCGCAGTCTAGTCGCCATCTGCCACTCCGGAGTAATTTTTCCCTGGATGACTCCACGGACAACTGACTCTGATCAATCTGGTAACGCTGCGCTTATTTATTACCGAGAATCGTTCGCATTTCAAAAAGCCATGGCTGTGGTGACCGGTGAGCCGCGGCCACCGAGCTATAGACGCCGGGTGTGTTTGCTCATTTGTGCTTTGAGTGACTAGTGAACGGTGACATTTGACCTCACTCACGATTTCCTCACACAACAAACTAAACAACGGACCAACGACAACACGTCCGATGTGTCAAACCACATCCACTCCACTGCACGTTCGTGCGAGGGCTCCGTCTCTGCTCTCAGATCAAAACAGTCCATTGTGTGAATGGATGTTGATGTTGTACAGCACAGTTAAACAAATGTCCGTGTGGAGCTTTGGGCCGTTTGTTTTTCCCACTCCGGCAGAACCAGCGGCACCAGTGCACTGGTGAAACTGAGGATTTGAACGGCGAATCAATTCGACTGAGGCAAAACATTGCAAATGATCAAATGAGTCAGTCAATCTAAGCTCAAATCAGCCCAGACTAATGTAATCTCATAAAGTAGATGATGTGGCATCTTTTTAGTTTAACAAAAAAACAAACAAAAAAAAAACAATCACAGAATTCTGAAATATAAAGAAGATACATACACACTTGTGATTCCTGTGTCTCCTAAAACGATTCAAACACCACAACCTATACGCTACAAACCAGCGCGTGGCAGCAGAGCTGCAGCCTCCCAGTCTGCAGTTAAACGACACAGTTTACTCTGGGAGGTCACCCCAGGCCTTATTAAGTCTCCGGTAACCCCCTGGATGTGATATTGTTATTAAAAGGGCCGAGCCAACGATGATATACATGTCAAATGGAATCTCTAATGGTGGTTATTTCCAGTGGTAGTCCCAGGGTACCTTTTAAGTGACTGAGATGGGGATTTGACAGGTCTGCTTCCGTGTGGAGCTGTGATTAATGTGCTCTTGTCAGGCAGCCGTAGTGGCGTCAGATGTTTCCCCCAGACTGCTTCTTGGGGTGGTAACTTTCCCCCCGAACACATGACAAAGAAGACAGCCAGTCTTGTACGGTGTCTCAAAGCAAGGAGTGGATACACAGGAAGAGCTAACGGCCCTTTGGTCTCAGGTTGATTGTCTGAAGATTAACATGGGCCTCACTGACACCTCACGTGGGGGGGGTGGGGGGCATAGTTTAGCTTCCCTCCCAGGTCAGACTTGTCAGATATGTGGCTCCTGCTTTCAACCCACCTCTTTTTTTTTCTTCTCACCCCCCCTCTTTTTTTTTCCCCCCCCCCCCCCCCCTCTGTCTCTGCGCTTCCTCCGGCAGAGGTCGGCAGCAACGTGGCGGCCGCCCCGCCGGGCAGCGCCGGGCCTGGCACCAGGAGGGAGAGAACCTCCTTCACCAACAGCCAGCTGCTGGAGCTGGAGAAGGAGTTCCACTTCAGCCCGTACCTGCGGCGCCCCCGGCGACAGGAGATGGCGGTGGGGCTGCGGCTCACCGATCGCCAAGTCAAGATCTGGTTCCAGAACCGTCGCATGAGGTACAAGAGGGAGCGCGGGCGCAGGGGGGCGGCGGCGGCGGGCGCTTCTCCCCGCCACCCGTCGTCCGGGGGCCGCCTCCGCTTCCCGCCAGTCAGACCGACCTCGGGCCTTCACTACGTGGATTATCCTCCCATGTCCTCCTCTCTGATTGGCTCTCATGGCGACAGCGGCGGCGGTCAGTGTGTTCACCCAACAGATCTGCCCCATCTGAGTTGTATATTTCCATCTGTTGCAAACGGTCCGGCGCCTCCCTGCGCGGGCGCAGATAGCCTTTGCCACGCTGGCATTTCAAACTGGCCCTAGGGCCCCGTAATGGCCGTCCCTCCTTTTCGCTCATCAAAATCTCAATGATACATCCACTTTCACTTTGTTATGAAGGACTGGAGGACGTGTGATTAGCGTTCCAGGGCAGAAATCCCCGAACACGCCCGCTCACCAGTCATTAAACATTTTAATTAAACCCTAAGAACACATCTTAATTAAAGGAGAGCTGCCGTCAAACCATTTGTGTTTCCCTGACACCGTGACAGCTCTTCAAAGTTCTCCGCTCGCGCCGCATGTTCCCTGCCTGCGTCCGACCTTTAAGCCATTCATACGTTTCATTTCAACCTCCTGAATGTTACATTCGTACGGTTTTTGCATGTTTGAAATGCATGTGGACTTTTTCTACAATCATCCGTTTACGTTCGATGACCAAGCGATTGTTGTATTTTAGAGCGGCACATTAGGCCTCGTGTTTACCATCGATACTGTAAATGCCAGTGTTTGTGTGAACCTGTTCTAACTGTGAAACGGAGGGAATACTGTTCGTATTTATATTTTTCTTACAGCCATGAAATGACGTGGCAAGTCTTTGATACTGTTCTTGATTAACTGGGCTGTCAGATACTGTACGTGTTTAATAAATGCATTTGGGAAACTTTCCTGTTTACTCTCTTCAACACTTTTTTGTTCCCGCACAATCTCGTGATTAAGAATATCCTGGATTCGGTCCCGAGCGGAGAGAAAAATGAGTAAGATTGTGTAATTAAATGAAGTCATGCATCAGATTCATTGAAAACTCTACAGTATTGTGCATTCATGTTGCACAGTCTTCCCACATAAGCCTCTCCCTCGCTCCTGCCTCCAAGTTCCCCACCATTAATCACGGAGACAAGGCGGTCTTTCCAGCACTCCAACCACAAGCTCTGAACCCACTGGGCACCATGACAAGATCCCCCCACCCCCACCGCACCCACCGCCCCCACCCCCCGAGCCTCTGGCTTGTCAATAGCCAAATTGTAGTGCTGCAAGTCAGGGCTGGCCTCGCTCTCAGGGGGCATGTTAGTTGTGTAGGTTAAAAGCCCCTTGCAGCAAAGCTCATAGGCTGCGGCAGACCAGCGAGGTCCACGCACTTATGACAACATGTTATCTTAAAGAACAAAGAGCTTTGTTTGATTGCGACACGTGGATTCTCTGGATCTGTGTCACGGAAAATGCCAATTTTCCCCCGTTTTCCCGCCTCCTGTGATTTCAACATTTTCTGACTCACTGAGCTAAATTACCCACGAGGGGCTTCACACTTTGATTTGACAGAAGTGGGTCACAGGTTCTCGTTGGATCTCCACGGTTTTACACATAAGACACGGACGGCAGCTTTAATGATGAAAGAACCCCCCCCCCTCCCCAACACCCCCCCCCCACACCCTCCCATGGCCACGGTATCAATATTCTCATTAAAGACTGGGACATGCTGACAGTTTTACATCAGTAGTCTTCCTGTAAATGAGTTGTCACAGAGGACAGCTCTAAAATGAGGCACCGGTGGGGTGGGGTGGGGGGGCGGGGTGGGGGGGGTTGGATCCCCGGATGAATAGAACGTCCTCCTTGTTCCTAATTCCTGCCCTGATCTGTGGATCTGCTGTCAGTTGGTAAATATTTGACACCATTTTGCAGCAGATCTCACTAAGAAGCGTCAGGGAAGCGATACGACCGCTGTAACTACATGAGGGACACGTTAAAGGTGCAGTGTGTACGATTTTGGTCATTTTTGTCACTTCTAAAAAATATTACAAAACAATCACATACTGACATTTTCCTGAATTTACAATCACGCAAATGTTTGATTCCCTCCCCCCCTCCCATTACCCTGAAATGAGCCCATGAATGCACATTTACATGACAAGGTGGTCCTCTCTCCGGGGGCCGCCATGTTTTTACAGTATACTAAAAGTGCACGTACTAAACATCTTTTGAACATCCATGTTGAACAACATCAGGTTCTCCTGCCTGCTCAGAGGGGGCGAGGGTGAGGTGGCTGGATACAACATGCAACTTCACCTCTGGACGTCACCAAATCCTACACACTGCACCTTTAAACCAAACTAAAGTGAGGCCTACACCACATCTGTATCATGGAGGGGGGCTACAGCTCGTTAATTCAAGGGAAACACGACAAAGGAGAGGAGGCCGAGGTGGAGGAGGAGAAGGAGGCGAGGTGAGGAAAAGTCCTCTCCTGCAGATATGTTTACTCAGAGACGGAGAGCGAGAGAGAGACGGGGGCGAGTGAGAGGACGGAGGATCAGACAGTGTTGGATTCCTGAGATTCTTGCATAGGACGGGTGATTTATGGTGTTAATGGTGCTCGGGCTCAATAGGACTTTTACCTCTGGTTCCTCACCGCATTCTCCCTCCAGACGCTGGAGAGGATCCACACACTATCCTGCAGTAACTCTGTGGACGGGGTCAAGGGGAGGGGGAGGGGGAGGGAGAGGGGGTCCCCCCCCCCCCCCCCGGCCCCCCCAAGGGTCAAGGGAAGCCCCTCCTCCCAGGGCCCCCATATAGTTTCCTCGCATTTCGACACTAGTTTGGCCATTTGTTCTCACACCGCGTCGCTTCTATTTGGCAACTAAAGACGTTATTTCCCCCCCCTTTTTTTTTTACTGTTCTTCGGGGGGCACAGATCTGCTGAGCCTTAAATCCTCACATCGCTCTTTTATACTCTGGGCTTTGATCAGACCTGAGCGACGCATTAAGTGGATCTTTGAAGTGATGAATGACGCCATGAAACCAGCTTTGGTTACGGTCCCGTCATTAATTTCGTAAGTTTTGCGTTTTTGTCCTTTACAGTGACTGATGCCCCACTGTCCCATTTGCAGCTGTTGTAGAGCAGAATTCCGAGGTTGGATTTGAATAATGTTTCATGCATCGGGACGTTTCTTAAGCTGCCGTGAAAACAAAACTGCTGTGTGCTTTAACAGAGACGCGCAGCTTTTATCATCTCCAATAACGTCTTGCCCCTGCGCTGAATGAATGTGAAGCCCGAAGCCGCTCGTGTTACCGTCTCGCTGATCGACCGGTGGCTCACGTTGTCTTCTTGTTTCTCTTCTGTTTCACAGGGAGGTGAAGCAGGAGAGGAAATTAAGAGCAACATTCATTATAAATGTCTCTGTGTCTGGGCCTGCTCTTACGGGACTGTTTGATGGAGACCAAAGGTTTGAGGCCTCAAAACCATGAGTGCTCCAACTCTGTGGGTACTTCCTTTGGTTTTCATTTTCATCAACAGTCTTTTGTTTATCTATCTCTTTATTTATTTCTTTACACCACAAACCACTCATGCTTACATTCGGGCCATAAATTGATCCTGACGATGGATAACTTTTATAAAACTGTGATTAAAAAACACTCAAAATCTGTCTCATGTCTTCATTTCCGATGTGACCTCGTGACCTTTTGCAGAAGGTGAGTCAAGAAATCAGCTACAAGTAGAAAAGTAGAAATGTTAAAGGTGCAGTGTGTTCGATTTGGTGACATCTAGAGGTGAAGTTGCATGTTGCATCCATCACCTCACCCTCACCCCTCTGAACCTCTGGTCGACTTCAGTTGTCATTAAAACTCAAAAGATGTTTAGTACTTCCACTCTGGGCTACTGTACAAACATGGCGGCCCCCGTAGAGAGGACCCGCTCCTCATGTAAAGATACATTCATGGCTACATGTTAGGGTCATGGGAAAAAAATAAAACATTCATGTGATAATACATTCATGAAAATGTCAGCATGTAATTGTTTTGTAATATGACAAAATTGACTGAAATCTTACACACTGCACCTTTAAAGGAGTCCTGTTTCAGCTGAATCCCCCCCTCTCCCCCACTAAAACATAGAGTTTGTTGTGGTCTTTCTAGAGAAACATGGCAGCCTCCACACAGAGGCCCCGCTCCTGATGAAGGCCTCATCCCAGGGTCCGAAACACCACTCTTCATTCATTCATTCATTCATTCATTCATTCAGGTGATTATGTTCCGTTAAAACATCTGAATACTTTTTCTGCCGATAACAAATGTCAACAATTCACCTAAATCATAATAATTCATAGCGAGATTTTGACAGATAGTGCCACGTAGAAACCTCACTAATGAACTCAGTCACATCAATACTTTCATTTTGTTTTTAAATCAGATTCTACTTCACTGCCGCACGCACCACAGACATAATACGCCTTTGATGAGACACATTTGCCAAAATACAATATATTACACGAGATTAAAAAGAGCGTACACATGCAATCAAACAACCCATTGTTTTTACAAATATAGCTTCAATAAATCTCAGCCGTCGACTTTAAAGGGGTTAAAAGGGGGTCAGACGCTTGAATCTTCACTTCAAACCACACTGAAATGAAAGATTGTATTTACTTAAGAGTGTATGATCAAAGGCCGCCTGTATTGTAGGAGTGGTCATTCATATTTCTCTTGTAAACTTCAGCGTCCACGAGGAGAAAAAAAACGAGATGTTTTGTTTTTAAAAAAAATTAAAGATTGTGCTCGTGTTTTACCAGGTGATTTAAAAAAAATAAAAGCCACACGATGTATGAGTGGAGTATAGGAAGGGAAAACTACAAAATAAAGCGCACGCACCACAGTGACGAAGCAGAGGAGAGAAAGTTGAGTGGACTGAGGTTCTGACGGACTGAGGCTCAGCTCTGTTCAACAGTGAGGTTCATGGTTCATGGCTGAGGAGGCACCGACTCTGTCAGGGTCCGATTTACACACACATGGACTCAGAGTATCACATTCAACATTCACCTGGCAGCAGCTGCTGTTCAACAAACAGGTCACACGACAAATAAAGAAGATTTCATCGAATCTTTGATTCAAATACAAGGTTGTTTTTGTCAGGTCTCATTTTCAGGAGGGAAAAAAAAAACGTTTTCTGTTCTTACCTTCACTCTGTAAATATCCATGGCTCTGTGTCCTTATCTCCTTTTAGTTTCCAAAAGGTTTGTGCTTTGAAACGTCATCTTCCATTTTAGAAAAGTCCAGAGGAGCAAGAGAGAAAAGTAAACAAACTGTCGGGCGCCATTTGTTTTTTTTCAAATTTGAATCCTGCGGCTCAGTCATTGGTTCTTCTTCTCTGCGTCACGGGAGCGTCAGCAACGAGTACCTGTGCGCTCACGAGCGCCCCCCACAGGAGAGGTAGGGTATCGTTTGCCTCCCCCTGGTACATTTACACTGCGGCTTTCACCTCAACCAGTCAGAGCAAACACCGAACGCACACACGGAGAATATTTATAAACCAGACTGTGGAAAGTGACAGTGTGAAATAAAAGTGTTTACAAACATTATATCGGCCACATACAGAGAGACAGCAACACGCATGCGCGTTACATGGCACGCCGACACAGTTGGAGAGGGATTGCGCCAATACAAGGGAGACACAGCTGGCTGCTGCCTCACAGTGCGTCACTTCCTGTGCTTCAACCGGAAATGCGAGGATTTGGCGATTTTGACTTTAAAAAATTAAGAGAATAATTAAAATCATATGAATGATCATAGTTTTTAGCACAGGTCAGTGGGAAAATACCAACATTTAATATTTGTATTATTCTTTTTATTTTTTTATCTTTTTATTTCTTAACTTTTCATGACCTATCATCCTGACAGGGAGGCTCTGCCTCCTCAGACCACAGGCCACAGCTTTTCAAGTGTTATGGAAGAAACTAAAATGTTTTAGAAAAACATTCAAAAGTTCTGTAATACCGATCCCAGGCTGCAGGTCAAACTGTGGCTCTGGGTTTCCACAGGTGGTTCGGTTTGGTGGTTTGATGTCTAACTTGCCGAAGTGCCCAAAGGCAAGATATTGAATCCAAAACTTTAACTGTGTGAATGGTTGTTTTATATATGTATGAATGTTGGCAAAAGGAAAAACATGACTGTCACATTATAAATAGTTACACTTCACACAGATGTCTGTGCTTTATATTACATAAAACAACGTTATATTGAAAAATTAAAGGTGCAGTGTTTAAGATTTGGTGACATCTACTGGTGAGGTTGCATATTGTATCCACCACCTCACCCTTCCTGTTTGAGCAGGCAGGAGAACCTGTGGTGGGACTCAGTTCAAGAGACTTTTACTACGTCCACCTTGGGCTATTGTAAAAACATGGCAGCCCCCGTAAGGAGGACCCACTCCGGGTGCAAATATACATTAAAGGGCTCATTTTAGGCTTATGTAGAAGCAAGTCATATATACATTGAAGCGATTACACATCTGTAAAAATGTCTGAACAATTGTTTTGTAAATCCATTTCTACAGATAAACCTTCATTTGTTTTATAAAATGGACCAAAACATTACACACTGCACCTTGAATTCCCTCTGTTCAAGTTGTAGCAAAAAGCTCCTCCGGCAAAATAAATGGGACGAACACAACAATAAAGATCATGATCAACTGGAGGGAAAAATTTCCTTGTGAAACATTATGTTTGAGAATTTGTGTGACGGAGGTAAAAAGCTCCAGCGCGACTCTTTGCTCCACTGTTTGAGTCGAAACCCTTAAAGTTTAACGGCCGGCCTTTAGGAGCGCCTGCTCTTTTTATGACCTATTAACCTTCTGAGTCTCTCCCCTGCGCAGCAGTAACGGCTGCTCGCCGCACTCGCGGTGCTTGTTGCCCAAGATGATTGTTAAGTATCAATTTCCTGTGTCACCTTTATGGGTTTTATTTATTTGTCTGCTCCTTCGCGTGGAACAGGGGCCTGAGCATCACTCAGGTAGATGGATTATAACTCAACCGCTACGATTCATCAATCTGGGAAATTTGACTTTCTGAATCTCGTACAACTGTTACTGTCACATTACGGCGCCGCGTTATCAAGATCAATGACGTTTTAAATGCTTCCCAGTTAAGGATGATCGGTGACAATGAAAAGGTAAGTTGGCGATGAAAGTGGCGAGCGGCTCCGAGCTCAGGGAGCCGGAGAGAGAGGAGCCGCTGGAGCAATGAATGAACTTGTAATCAGAGCGAGAGGAACCCTGTTAAATGTCACATGTTGACCGTTATCGATCGCTCAGAATGGCTTCATCACACTCAGGAGTGGCAACGTGGATTTCGTTTTTTTTTGCTATTTCCACAATGAAGAAAACAGTATAAAAAAAAAGACATGATAGCAGCCACATAAACAGTTACCAGTTTATTAGATACACTTTGAACATTTTGCGTTCATGGAACATTGAAAGAGTCAGTCACACTACGTCGGTGAAGACACTCTGTCCAATATATTCCACTTAACATAGTGTTGAATTTTCAGGGTCAGATTTGTTCTGAGTTGTTCTGAGATGCTTCACCACACTGAGACGTCTTCATTGAGTTTGATGACAAGACCACAATAAGAGTGACAGTGTGATTCTTTTCATTTTAAGCGTTGATCACATTACAAAACATGCACAACATATTTCTCCCAACATTGTGTTTTTGTTGGTTTGTGTTTTACAAACTCCTGCATGTATCAAACACAATTTAAAGGTTGTTTACATATTTGCTATACTTTAGATAGAAAGTGTTTTTTTCAGATTCCATTTTTCCTTTTTCGTAAAATCATTACATGTAAACCGATTACTTAAAAGGATGTATGTTTTTTTTCTAAACTGTTTCTATTTCAGGGGATGGACTCATTCCCAGGAACATATACATGATATATGCCATTCAGTCATGTCAGCTGTCTGAGCCTGGGGGGAAACTGGAGCAGGAAATAAAGTCTCTATCTCTCCCCATACACCCCCTTCATGTACAGCACCATGACAATGTGAGGAACAATGACTTTTACAGCTGAAGTAGATAACTAACGTGTCTGGATGAGCAAAAACACACCGGCAGGCTCCGCCTCCAGAATAAACATCCATTTAAATCAAAGCTTTTCTAAAAGGAAGAAGGGAGGCATCAGAGACAAAGTTTATAGAGGATAGTGTGTGTGTGTGTGTGTGTGTGTGTGTGTGTGTGTGTGTGTGCGTGTGTACGTATGTGTATGAATTTAAATAATAAGAAAATATGATCATATACAACGTTGTTTCGATAAATGTAGCAATGTGATTCAAGGTAGAGGGATTTAACGTATAACATTTAATACCAGATCAACTCCAGCTGCTGAAACTATTTGTGAAAAAAAAATTCTTCGTATTCTTCATAAGCAGCTCCGACCCTTCTGAGAGAGGTCACTCTGTTTTAAGGCACATGAAATTTTAATGAGTGTGTACGTATGTGTGTGTGTGCGTGCGTATGTGTGTGTGTGTGTGTGTGTGTATGTGTGTGTCCTGCAGACAGTGACGAACAAGATGACTGTCACCACTTGATACGACTCGATGTCAAAACAAATGTATGTATTCAACACAAACTCCTACATGACTTTAGTGTCTCTCCTCTATTCTATTCTCTCCCACACTCGGTATATTTCCTCTTGAAAAAAACCAAACCAAACCTTTTCACATCTGAACTCAAAACCAGAGGCGAATGAACACAAACGCATGTCTGCGTCCCTCTGCCTGCAGTGCAACACAGTGCGGTGCGAGGGAGTGAGCCGCAGTGATGAACATTTCCCCCTGTTTCATGTTTAACCCTGCTCATTTCCCACAGTAAGAACCTCCGGAAACACACAAGTGTGCACGGCGGCTCGGGGAGAAGATGACTGATGGCTTGTTGTCACGATGTTTGGGATTCTGCCGACTCGCAGCCTCTTGGCTCACTGGAGCTGTGCGGCGCCGCGGTGCACGCTACAGGCTATTGTTGGGAAGTCCTCGTACGAGCCAGGCGCTCGCCTTCATTGTCACAGCGTTGAGAGCGCGCGGGGGA
Organism: Chascanopsetta lugubris; assembly: GCA_016785325.1. Lineage (NCBI taxonomy): Eukaryota > Metazoa > Chordata > Actinopteri > Pleuronectiformes > Bothidae > Chascanopsetta > Chascanopsetta lugubris. The sequence goes on from JAFBJT010106363.1 coordinate 57,320, forward strand.
AAAAAAACAACAACGACAACGACGACGACGACAACACGCAGCCGCCTCCAACGTCCCCGGCCATTTGCGCGGCGCTTGCGTCGGATTTATGATTGTGGATCACGGCGCTGTGACACGTTTCAGGCCGTTCGACAATAAAGCCAGGGGCAATTATTAGACTTTCACAACGCGGCGGTGTGGATTTTCTCCTTTTTTTGCCTGGTGCTCCCCGGATTGTGTGTGTGTGTGTGTGTGTGTGTGTGTGTGGGCTGGGCATACACTCAGCTACACCTTACTCCTGACATCACTATTCTTCAAAAATGTCAATATTTGAAAAACACTGACACGCTCTATCAATCACACAGATAGCCATCTTTCAACCGGTCAATGTGCCACACTTGAATATCTGTTTCTGCTGCTGCTGCTTCTTCTTCTTCTTCTTCTTCGTCGTCGTCTTCATCCCCACACCAACCGCTCCTCTCTGTTCTCTCTCTCCCTCTCTCTCTCTCTCTCTTTACCTCCGTTTGTCCCTCCACCATGCTGCTGCTGCTGCTGCTGCTGCCCGTCATGAAGAGCCTGGGCTCCATAAACGTGGCAGAGACACGGCTGCCCTCCCCATCGCAACTGCATTAAAGGCGGTGTGACCTCTGGGGCCGGTGGTGACAGTCGTCTGTCAGCGGCTGGTTAATTCCCAGCGCCGCGAGGGTCAAGGGCTGACACATAATGAGGCCCGACAGTGTCGGAGGGGCCGAGACGAGGGTCCGATGTCAACGCGCGGGCCTCGGCAGCCGGCGGAGGTGGAAGCAGGGCCGGTCCCACCGCCCCGGCTTCCTATTGACACACATCGGAGCATGGGCACAAAAAAAACAACAACAAAAAAACAAATTAGCATCGGTCAATATCATCTGCCTCCTCCTGCCTCCTGACACATGCAGCCACCCGAGTAGCTGCCATGTTTACCTCACCTCCAGTCACAACAATAGACACAATAGTCAGGGTGTGTGTTTTAGCGGCTTCTAAAGGAGTGTGGGGGGCGGGGGGGGGGGGGGAGGCAGGGGGGGGGGGGGGGGGGGGGGGGGGGCGCCCAGATATCCACATGTCCGGTGTGTGGTTTGGGGGAAGTGAGATCGGGATTTCTATTTTTTCTACGGCAGCCATTTCTCCTCAATTCTGAGATGGATGTGCTTGATCCTATTCCCACTCTGAGTTTGTGGTGTGTGTGTGTTTGTGTGTTGGGGGGGGGGGGGGGGGGGGAAGGGGCTTGGGGGGGGGGGGGGGGGGGGGGTGTTGCGATCCCACAGGGACCGGCCCGAGTCTCCGCCGCACATGTATGTGGGTTACGCACACGCTAACGTTGGACAGGGAGGAGTTCACGGATCCCGCCGTGACTCATCGTGACGGCACATAAACGTGTAAATCCTTCTCTCGCTCTCAGCCCCCTCCTGTTGTCATGGCATCTGAGGAGGGCGTTGCCGTGGTAATAGATAGACCGATAGATAAACAGAAATTTCAGGGTGTTACAACATCTTTGCATTCCAGCGACTTGTCAGTGGCGGACGAGCCGAGACAAATGTTCATCTGATTCATGTTGGGCGTGAAGGATGAGACCTCTGTGTGCACCTGGATTCAAATCATCCTCCTTCTGCAGAATAAAGTTCTTTTCCAAACATTTCGGATGCTACTCGGGCTTCCGCTCCTTCCAAACCGCAGCAGGAGTGTGTGTTCAGCGTGTGTGAGTGTAGCCCGCGCAGGCGAGTACGAGCTGCACTGTTTCAAACACGAAGCCAGAAGATTTGGGCCGACATGTGCTTTTATTTTGAAATGCTTGCGTTTCCTCTGTGTGTGTGTGCGTGTGTGTGCGTGTGTGTGTGTGTGAGTCCGTCTTGCTTGATGTTTACATGAGAGAATGGAGCCAAATCAAGCCCACCTGCGTCCGGTAGCCTCCGTTCACAGTGCCCGCCCCCTTTGCTTTTTTGGCTTTCAAAATAAAAGTCCCACTTTAGTTCCACCATGGAGCATGCTCAGTAGCATCGCTCCCAGAATGCATCGGGGTTAAAGGAACGAGCAGCCGTCATAGCGGCCCATAGAAAATCCGAGTGCTCGAGCACAGCTGTGCAGGAGAATGTATAAATATACATTCTTTTTTTTTTACAAAATAAAAGCATCATATATCAAATAAAATAGAATTCCAAAAATGCAGTATGTCTCCAGGTTTCCTACAAAGGGTTTTACAGGCATGTAAATCACAAATTGTGGTCTATGGGAAAACAATGTTTTGGGCTGTTGCAGTACCGCATTTGCCCACTGGGTAAAATCTGCTGCAAGTCGGAGGGGAGGTGCTGAATCCTGTTCTATTAATACACCAATGGATGGTTCCCTCTGAAAGGGATCGTCTTCAATGAAGCAGTTGGTACAAAACTGTCCAGCACAAGTTTCATGTGTGGGCCACGTTCCAATATAGTTTGAGAATTTTAATGAGACTGTCTAAAGTTTGGACAACTTCTAACATAGATATGATACATTTTCACTGTTGTCGAACTCTGAAGAAAGTCAACAGACGTGTGCATCAGCTCCTCGTGTCTCGTCTTCCCTCCTGCTTTAAGCCCCGCCCACCTCCTCAAAACTCGACGGAATGCTGCTTCGCTCATTCCCGAGTCAACAAAGCGAAAACACGGCTGCGGACGTCAGAGCGCGGGGGGCTGCAGGGCTCCTCGGGGGATTGGAGAAATGAACTCAATCTGTATCACGTGATGTTTCCCTTCAGCGGGAGTCTTATTCTGCTCCGCGCCGCGCCGCTTCGACCTCCTACCCGGCCAATCGCAGGCCCCCCCCCCTTTCAGTCCCTCTCTCTCTTTTCAGCGTGGCTTCACAAAAACTTCCTCCGGCTGCGGCGGACGCCGCGGCGGCGCGCAGACTCTGCCTGTTGATCAGATAACGCTGGAACTAATGAAAAGCGTCGTGGAAGTGACAGCAAGATGAATGGAGTATCCCAGGCTGCACTCGGCGCAACGGGGCTTTTCCTGCAGAGCCGCCGCTGCCGCCGCTATTGCCGCCGCCGCTATTGCCACCGCCGCCGCCGCCGCCGCCGCAAACCGCTATTCATGGTGACAAATAATGCCCCATTCTGCCACTGACACCTGCAAGTCAAGGTTAAAAAACACATTCGCCACAGCCGGAGCTCGGACAAGGACGACAATAAGGACGATAAGGGGGTTGGGGGTGCGGGGCTGGGGGGGCGGCGCCGGGGGGGGGGGGGGGGGGGGGGGGGGGGGGGGGGGGGGGGGGGGGGGGGGGGGGGGGGGGGGGGGGGGGGGGGGGGGGCGGCGTGGATAAAGGAACGGAAGATGGAAAGAGCGGAGAGAAGCCGAGCTGCAGATACAGAATAGAGTTATTTACTGGAACCAGGCTCTGCAGGGAGGCGGGGGGCGGGGGGGGGGGGGGGGGGGCGGCGGTGGTCCTCTCTACGGGGGCCACCATGTTTTTACAGTAGCCTAGAGTGGACTTACTGGGGGATTAATTGAAAACATCTGTGCTGTGCAACATGGTGCAACATGGTGGAGGAAGCCTGAAGGAGATGGGATCACGTGTGCACTCGAGGACATTTGTTGTGTTCAATTCCGAGTTTGTTTGTTTATTTATTTGTGTCAGTCACTGACTGGCAGGGTGGATGAATATCTCAGTGTGTGTGTGTGTGTGTGTGTGTGTGTGTTGGTGTGGGAGGGGGGGGGGGGAGGGCGGGGGGGAGGGAGAGGGTGGGGGGAGGGGGGGGGGGGGGGGGGGGGGGGGGGGGGGGGGGGGGGAGCGGTCACGACGTCGGCGCTTTGATCGAGAAATCGTCTCATCTGCAGTCGATAGCGACGGCTGGAGCTGAGGGGCGGTCAATTCTGTCTGACCTTCAGCCACAGCAGCAGCAGCAGCAGCAGCAGCAGCAGCAGCGGCGGTAGCAGCTACAGTGGGCCAATCAGACAGCATGTGTGTGTGTGTGTGTGTGTGTGTGTGTGAAACCCCCAGATGGAGGATAAGCGCGTGTGGGACCCACACAAACTGCGCAGCAGGGTGATCGCACACAGGGATGTTGCTGCTCAGATCGGGGGACGGTCGAACCGCTGTCACCTCCAACACACACACACACACACACACACACACACACACACACACACACACACGAACGAACGAACGGAAATACCGTGTCGAGCATCGACGAGGGGACGCAAACAAATCTATGTGCTGATTCCAAATAGATTAAACCTGGAACTTTCTAGCTCCTGTTGCTCATTTTACTTCTCTATTTAAAGGTGCACTTTAAACTTTAAAGGTGAATGAAACACGTTTGAAGTCCGGTACGAACGACAGTCTGGGTCTCGGTCAGTCACATGTCTTGCCATGACAACTGTGCCGGGGGCGGGGCTTATTCTGAGTCTAATAAGGTTTGACATTGCGCGGTGAAGGGGCGTGGCCTCTTGGATGCTGCACCACGGGCACACCTCAGATCTACCTGTGCTCCGCCCCTTTTCCCATCCTTGGATGAACCAGGAAGAGGGAGGAGTTTGGCCACACCCTCTGCCCCAGTGGTCGCAAAACAAACACCTGCTAATGTCCGGCTTCTGTCGACAACGTGACCAGAAAGGAAAAGGACTCTTTGACATTTCATGATCTCCGGCTCCAGTTTTCGAGGATAAAAAAAAAAAAAAACATGCTCTAATTTGGCAGGACAACAACGAGAGAGAGAGAGAGAGAGAGAGAGAGAGAGAGAGAGAGAGAGAGAGAGAGAGAGAGAGAGAGCGCGATTCCAAATCCTTCGGTGCCTTCATGACCTCACGCAGCTCCGACGCCTGGCTGTTAAAGCGCCGCGGAGCAGCCAGCGTCTGGTTTCAGCGCCGGCGCTGACGGATCGGAGCGTTTGCGCTCTGTGCGACTCGGCGCCTCCTCGGTCACCGATCAGAGGCTCCGGCAGATCCGCTGTTCTATTGGACGCAAGCCGAGCCAGGTTTTTTCACCATGTGTCGCACATAGAGATCGCGGCGAGACACACACAGGGACAGTAACGTCTATCACAGCCATGAGTATTTACATCACTTCCTGTTTCTGTTTCAAAGTAAAAACCCTCTTTGTTTTTTTGTTTTTTTCAAATGTGTGAATTCATCACAACACCCAACGACATATGGCTTCATAACACGCTGGACACTACATGAGGCTAGAAATGAAATTGCCAAAGTATGCTTTTATTTTGAAATGCCTCCGTCTTCTACATGTGTGATTCTGTCATGCTGTCATGTTTTTGTTTTTTTAATTTTTTTTATATAATGTTTACATGTAAGGAAGCTCAGCTGCGTCCGGTAGCCTCCATTCAAAGCGCCTCGCTTAGCTTTCTTAGCCTTCAAAATAAAAGTCCCAACGGGTCTTGATATAACTACGTTTGTTTAGCCCCTCCCTGGTAACTATCTTGGTTCTTATCACCCCCCCCCCCCCCCCCCCCCCCCCACCTCCCCCCCCCCCCCCCTCCTCTACCCCCACTCCCCCCCCAC
>JAFBJT010106363.1:65867-81685 GCA_016785325.1 Chascanopsetta lugubris
CAGGAAGCCGGCCCCCCCACAAGGGCGCCCCCCCCCCCCCCCCCCACACACACACACACACGCATATATCTTACATACAGGTCATTATCACATCATGCTGAGTCAGCGCTGGGAAGCAAATGTTCGAGTGAGAGTACAACCTTCATGGTAAATCAACTGGAGACGCACCATGTAGGTTTTAATGCAACATTAACAATCAGTGGCGTTTGTTTAGTTTGCAGTGACTGATCAGTGAGGAGGAATGATAAAGATAGGATGTGCTTCCATTTACAAATGGGGCTTATGATGTGCTTCCATTTACAAATGGGGCTTATGATGTGCTTCCATTTACAAATGGGGCTACTCGCTGACATCACCACATCCATCTGTCATTTACAAGATTAGATCTGCATGGTGGGCAGTTTGTTAATGCACCTTTGCTTACGTACATAAATAACCCGTATTTATTATAACTGGCAGTAAAGTACCGACGGGTTATAATCACAGTCGTTATTTTTATCTTATAGGAGAAATACGAAGCATTTAAACTGAAGTAATGACATAAACAGCCTTAATGTCAGCCCATCAAATTAAATCCCAAAACAACTCGTTTGAATCCTGAGGGCCGCCTGGCTAAATTCTGACCTATAATAATAAAGTACTAAAAATATGCTGAATCAGCCTTTGTGAATCACCATAAGCACATGATTCCATTTACAGCAGGGACGTATGTGCTGGCAAAATATTAAACAGATTAATAATTATTCTTATATTTCATGTGACTATTTCTAATAAATCAATCAAAATATATGAATGCAGTAAAAGTGCATTTATGGTCAAAGTTCACGCTGTGCAGCTGAAACAGTTGAGAGCATTCCACCATACCTGCTGGGGTTTGTGTATATGTGTCACGGTGCCGTTGTGCGACAGCTGCTGGAAACAGTTGGCGACATTGATGAACGACCCACAGAGTGGCACAGCATCAGAGAGCTGTGACACACACACACACACACACACACACACGCATACCACAGGCCCTATTTGTGGTGTTGTCCTATTTCAAAAAGAAAAAAATCCCAAATCAAAGCATTTTTAGAGCAAACTCCATTAAAGATCCAATTAAAGAAACATACAGTTAGACAGATGTTTAAAGTTGCTTGTGAAGCCAAAAGCTGCAGAAGAGATCAGGAGAGTGTTTGGAGACTGAAGTTTTACTGGAGTAATGAGACTGACAGTAGACGAGTGTTGCTTGATAGAAAACATGACCTTCAAGTTAAAGACTTTATTCAACACTCACCACCGCCCATCTATAATACATCAATCAGAAAGGAACATGAAGCAAGACTCTATACATGTGAAGTCCAGTGTGTTGAAGGTGGTGCCATCTAATTGGTGGATTTAGTCATTTAAGTGAGGGAGGTTATATACCTCCTCCTATTTACATCTCTGCTACAGGTAGTTGATTTCAAAACAAAGCCTTGAAAGTCACATTGTTTACACTGAGGGTGCAGCAGGAGGTGCAGATGGAAACTGGGACGACTCCCAAATCAGATGAGTGAGATTATAATGGAAAAGTGCAAGATTTCCCATTGGAAATCAAAAGAGTTTGATCAAAAATACGGACGATGTGAAGAATTCACACATTTGCCCCATCCTTTCAAAATGAAGTTATTGCCACAGCGCCAAAGGAAGACAAGGTGACCAGATGGTTACACTCAATGTGCGACTACCAGAGAACAGCAGCATGAACTCACCCATTACAAAATAACAGGAACTACGGGGAGAGAAGTCTTTAGTCTAATGACACGAGACGGTGAGAGACTATACACTCACCACCGTGACACACAAAGCAGAAACCAACTTCTAACACCAACAAGGGACATTCAAGTTGGAAGGCAAAAAAAGAACGGGCCCAGTATCGAACCCTGAGGGACTATTTAACTTACTATCAATCGCACAGGCTTCTGAAGTGATGTTTTCCTCTGTCAATCAAGAGCAGGAGTTAAAACCCTGACATCGAACATTGTTATATTCTCGGGTCCTTAGAAACAGGTTTGAAGCTGATCCGATGAGTTCTTGTGACATAGTGGCAAATTATGGGATGCATTAGTGAAAACAGTGAACTCATTTTCCATCTGCTCTGACGGACAGTGAACATTAGTGCCTTTCAATCTTCCTCCTACTGGATCCTCACACGATGTTTCACAACGAATCCCCCTTTTTTCCATCAGACAAAATTGAATCACCTCTTTGGAGGGGTCGTGTTGATGGTTTCCATCTCATGCCTGATTCATGTCTTTTTAATGGCATGGGACCGTTACATCTGAAAAAGTGTGGTAACAGTGGAACCAGATATTTACCACACGGGGCTATTTATTGTCTGTTTTAAGCAAAAAAACAAGCAACGGATCCTTGAAGAGATTTCAAAATAAGAGACACATGTGTATGCAGTGAGCAGTGAAACATCCGAACCCTGCAGGTCATGCATGGCTAAAGTTTTAAAAGCCAAACTCTGCTGAAATCCACAGAGATTAAATACGTTAGCAATGCTCAGCTTCAGCTTGGAGGTGACCAATGTCACTGTGCACGGATCCAGAACTGAAACTGGTTTGTAGATACGTTTTACGATAAGGCTAAAATCGTTTGAATTTGAGGGATGAAAACAATTATAAAAAAGGTACTGGAACGTGTTTCCGATTCTAATCCGACTTCATGGCTGCGCAGAGGGGGTCAAAGATTCCTCCGTCAATGTAATTAGAGAAGCTGCCAAGAAGTTCATTTCACTTATTCTCCTTCCAGAGCGCCGTCACACGAGTTTGCTTTGTGTTCAGGAGGTGCAGTGACGTAATGACACGTCAGTGATCGCACACGTCCCTGGAGGCGGAGTTCAGGAAATGATCAAAACTTTCCCCCCGTTCCAAAAATACAGCACATCCGTCATATATGGAAGAAGCTCATTCAAACCTGTCGCTGTGCTTTGTTGATTGGTCAAAGGTCACGGTGATTCATAGTTGTCAAGACAGCATCAAAAGCTAAAGCTGGATTTGACTGATAATCACTGACATATGACCTCGCCAATCTTGCAATTACTTTGCAGACACAATCAGCAGCTTACGTCGGCATGTCTTATTGGAAAAGGTGATCAGTCTGTTGTCTGATCGTCCCTCCAAAGCTTTTCTTTTCATCCTTTGTGTGACACATACTTTGTTTTGCATCATTTCTTTTAACCTTGCTATTTTACTTTGTGCTCAGTGTTTGTTACCATGGCAACAAAGGTTCAATAAACTTAAAGACATTACTCGTCTTGACCTGGTTCTCGGTCTACATCAAATCAAACTCTGACCAAACCATGTTCAAAAATATCCCCAAAATAAAAACTAGAATTTGTCAATGATTTTTTTTTTTTAAAGATTCATTTTGTTTTTGTTTAGACAAATGACACAAATGTGACCCCTCCCACCTCGAAAAAAAAAAAAAAGATGATCCAGCAAAGTATCATTTTCAGTGTTTCCATGTCGGCACTAACTGAAACACTTGACCAAACAATCCGCCACAGTGACAGAACTCAACTTGAAATTAATTTTAAACTCATAAGAACCACAGAGGCACTTTGTTCTATATTTACTTCACAAATGCAAAATGGCAGATGATGCAGATTGTTTTCAATCAGATGCACATTTTGCAATAAGTCATGATGATCTGGGATTGTAAATGTGATTTGTACACAGTGTTCTTACGTATGTGATCAGGCCTCGTCTGTCTCCACACAGTAAGTGGAGACAGACGAGAACTTCACCGCAACAAACGGGAAAATATGCGTACATTTTCACTATTTTACTTTGTTTAGCATCCGTTGCCGTAACACACCCATCGGCCTGACAAACTCTCAATATCCGGGCTCCTCTGCACAAAGCCGGCTCCTGCAGACTTGGCAGCTCCACACAAAGTCGTGGAAGCGGCCAAAAGCCTCTATGCAAATGAATTTGACATGAGTGCTTGAAGTTTCCCTTCCAGGCTCTGCAAACACACACACAACGCCGGGATAATTTCCGGCAGAGGATAACTTGTACTGGTGACCTCTCGGTGCTCTCCACACAGGGAGGGCCGGGGGCAGGGGGGGCTACGTCGCCTCCGGGCTGAAATAACTTGGATTTAGGCTTTGGTATCGATGCTTCTGGCAGAGGTGTTTCCTCATAAAGTGTTGGTGAGAGTCTAGAGGTCCTAGTTATGCTGGTTGAAATGATGGGATGTGGCGTAATGCTCCTCAGAAGCTGTTCCTGTCAGAAGAAGCGCTCTGGTGCTGAGTGTAATTTCAAACCGAGGTGACAGACGTGATATTTGTCTCTGGCTTGTTGTTTTACCACATGAGGGGGAGGAGCTTTGCAGCGATGGCGATGCAGGAGACGGTCATTCGAGGCCACGACGGAGCAGTGACTCGGAGGTTTGTGAACACAGCTGCCATCAACACATCCACATCCCAACACGAGGGCATTCAAGATTGTTGTGATCGATGAGATGAGAAATTACCAGCTGTGATGTAAACAATAATACAAAAAATATAAACAAGACAATTGCACTGTTGTTAAAAAAATTAATGAGTTTTGTTAATTGTGAGACAAAGACAGCAACAAAACATGCATTCTATAATTCAGTAGTATGATAATGTAAGTTCCTATTATACAGTAGATAGTACTAATGGGTGGTCTCTGTGATTTGCAGATATTAATGAAAAAAGGGAATGCTATTAAATTTTGCCCAATCAGCATTTTTCAGGATGATAAGACACTAAATAACAGTTAATCGGATTTATATGTCCAAGCTCTCTGACCTTTTACACGCGGTTCACAAAAGACTTTCACAGCCTTGTGCAACAGTCACACGACCTACACATGATTATCATTACATGACGGGGTTCACTCCTCTGCTCCTCAGTCATGAGTGGTCAATGACAAAAACATGTCCAAACATTCTCCCATCCAGCTTCTCCCCTGAGAGTAACCACTGTTTTTATTCCAAACACAGAATCACGGTTAAACCTTTTTCTCGTCATGGCCGCACAGGAAATCTAATGTCTGTTTAATGCTTTCATATCTGTTTAGTCTTGAGTTCATTTGTGTGTGTGGCTCATTGTTATGATCCTTTAATCCGCCATGACACTCAGTGACGGACTGGGACCAACACCAGATCTACTGCTTACTTATTGGAGATTTTTTGCAGTTTGTTGATTGTGGCTGCTGACGCCCGACATTCTGTGACATGGGGCGATGACAGATCTTTTATATCCCCTTCATCCCTCTTCCCTCATTTCTCCAGTTTCTTTTCTGGCTCGGCAAAGTGGAGTAGAAAATAGCAGCGAGAGAGAGAGAAATTAGGCAAAACAAATAAATCACACACTGAAGTGGAAAGATGGTGGAAAGGGCACAAGATTAAAACAGAGACATTGTGGAGTGAAAGGGCAAAAGAAAGAAAATGACTAAGAGAATCATATCTAAAGCGAGTGATCACTGAGTCGCTGCTGCACAGAGGAATCAGAGAACAGGGCTTAGATTCAAAGTGTATAGTCTTAGCAGATGGACGCATGGGGTCATCTAGTTCGTCCAACTCGTGTTTTTGTGTACATGTGCTCCTCTGATGCGTTTGCTGGCTGTCATGGAGCAAGGCCACATCGAGACACTAAGGACTGAGGGGAGACACAAAGGGGGTCGGACGGGCGGACGTGGACAAAGAGCCAATGAGACTTATGAGGAAGATGAGAGGCAAAGCAGACGTTGCGGAGCATGAACATGCAATATCATTTCTGCTTCCTTTAATTTTCATGTTTTATTTTGAAATTCTAAACCCAGGTAGTCATAATAGTAGTCAACGAGTCAGTGTCCCATAAGTTAACATGGATGAGGCTGTTGCATCAAAATGCTTCAGTTTCCCTTTTCAGTGATTTACATGGTCACATGACAGGGGTTTAGTCTGTAGGCTCACTGTAAATATTTTAAACACTTACGACGTGTACATTGCGCAACTTAGAAAAGTAAAAGCTCATCTTGAATATAGTTGAGGTATTATCCCAATTAAAGAAACCACCTCAAATAAGCTTCATGAAATACAAAGACTGATGATAAAACAATCCCAAGTCACAAACCAAGCCACACACACATCCACACACAATCAGACAAATGAGCAGAGCAAACTTCCTGCCAGGCTCTTAAGCTTCAGATCCTAATGAGGTGAGTGGGGGTGTACGGGAGGAGGGGGGGTGCAAGGAGGAGAGGGGGCGGAGACACAGAGCTGCAGGCAAGAAAACCCACATTGAGTTGGAAAATTCTTGAACTGAGAAAAAATGATATTCAAGTGATTATTCACTTTATTGAATTAAAATGGGAAAGTAAAAGTCTACAAGTAAATACAAGGTATTGCATTATCTCCGACACCAAATCTACACACTTTGGCCTCCTCACCCCATTTCCTCTCATTCCATCGTCTTTGACAGCCGCAGCAGAGATAGTAAAGAAATGAGGCCGGGTGCAGTTTGTCTAACCGGATTCGGGGAGTCGTTCTTTTGATCTATGGGGAGGAAATCACCATGGTGACCATCCGAAACATCTCCCTGCCCGTGGCAAGGACGGAAGTTGTGGAGGGAATGAAAACTGTGGCCTAATTAGAGGGCAGCTGTTGTGCTGACGTTACGAAAACCGTCTCCAGATTTACAACCAGCCCAGAAACTTACTGGTTTTTATTCATATCTGTGGATCTTGTCGACATTGGATTTTAAAGATCAAAACAAAGCATACAGATGCGATGATACCGTAAAGGAGACATCTTGACATGTTGAGCTCTCATCAAAAATTTATTTAGACATTTATTTGAAACAGACACGTTCTAAAAAATAAAAAGATGGACCAGGTTCTTTGAAGGAATGTGCTCAAAGAATTTTAACAAGGCATCTCCTTCATCTCCCTGCTGGCATCCCAGCTGGATAACAACATGGATAACATACAGTATCCTGCAAGGGCGCCCATGCTTCCTGCAGATGTGTGTATGTATGTGTGTGTGTGTGTGTTTGTTTGTATAGGTGTTGCATGCCTATAATATAAAGGTGCTGGAAGCTACTGTATACTTTCACTGTTTTACGGCCTGAGCAGAAAACCTTCCTCGTCCAGCCTCTCGCTAAGTGCCTCAAGTGTTGGAGGGTAAATAAAGTGTTAGGGTCGCAGCACAGTGGCGTTCCTAATATGGAGCTGTGTCTTTGCGTGTTGATTCAGACCAGAGGAGCAAGGCACCAGTGTTGTGTTGACGATCAGGGGAATCAATGTCCTCTGGTCCACCGAACGCCCCTTCAACTGTCGGACAAGTTGACTCCTGCTGGAGCTGTGTAGTGTCAAGGGAGGGCGACTGTTTTATGTTAGCATGGACTGATAAGGAATGTCAGGCTAATTGCTGCCTGATGAGTAAATATGCAAGATACTTGAAACTTGTTACATTAGACAGGACGATCACATCTTGATGGTTTACCAATAAAAATATAAGATGCTGTCAAGAAGCCCAGTGGTAGAACCTTGTTAAGTCCATCCATCCATTATCTCCCGTTGATACTTGGAGGGTTGAAGGCGGAGCCAGAGTCAATCCAATGGTCATACTGGGCAAGGTGTGGGATATATCCAGGTTGCTAGCATATGGCAGGGTTAAGATCAAGGGTCTTGACTTTCAAAAGACGCAGCACTTATAGTAAACAGATGTTCTATGGAGTGATCTAGAGAGTTAATACCCAAACCCCTAACCCATATCCCTAACCCTAACCCTACGCTCATTGGGTCGTAATGGGACAGAATTTGCATTAAGGTGATGGCTGGTCTGACTTTGGCCACTTGACCGTTGCCCCCGGCACATTCCTGCATACAACATGAAAGTTCATTTTCAATCTCACTTGTCACATTCGGACCAAAGGCTGTAGCCTAAGCCACCTTTTGCTTTTCTGCACAAACACACGATGGTGGTGGCACACCTTGCAATTCACTGGGCTATGCTGCTGGCATTCAACAGTAGCAGTAGAGCAGCTGGGCTGGTTGTGAGTGGAGTGTTGGTACCACCTTGTTTTCAATTGGCAGCAACATGAATGATAAGTGTAAAACTGTGCAAGACAAGAACCTGCAGACGTGCCAAAGTGTTGTTGCAACATGCATGGCAACTACTTCCAAGTTGTGATGTTCCACTGATGCAGCAATCAAAAGCAGATGTTAGTTGGAAGTAGAGTGAAGCCGTCCACTCTGCAGGGAGCATGTTAGCGAGAAGGAGAGCAGCGTGACCCTTAGTGCCACCCAGATCGTCTCAGTTCAAACACTTAGCCAACATGTCCGAGAGGAAGTCCATCGGCTTAACGAGATCAAATCTGCAGCCCTCTTACGTGTGTGTGTGTAACCAGATGCAGCTTCTCTTTACTCTCCATCTCTCCTCACACTCTGAGTGCGATCCAGCTGAGTGGGTGAAATGTAAGGGAGTGAGTGAGTGAGTAAAAAAAGAGAGGGGAGAGAGAGCAAGGAGAGGAGGGGGGGCAAGCGAGTGAGGGAGTGAGTGGAGGAGCAGCAGCTCAGTCATTCCTGCCTCACTCCAGGCTCTAGGTTTACAGGCAGTCAAGCAGGATCCTGTTTTTTGGCTTGGACGCAGCGCTCATGACAGGATTAGGAGCCGGGGACGCGGGACCAACCGGAGATCTGCAGGTCCTAGTGGACGAGACTGAGCCAGACTCTCTCCCAGCACAGGTAGGACCCTGAACCTTGCACCACGAGATCTGGATCCTGCAAAGCCCTACCAAATACTTTCTGGTACAATATGCAAGGGAAGACTTTCTGGCACCAGAGATTAGACTTTGCCCTCCAACAAGTGAGCATGTCATTGTAATCTTGACGTGAAGTTATTATTAGGTTGTTGAAGATGTAATAAAATCAAAACAGATCATTGTGTCTCCATCCTTTGCTCGAGTGATCCCTTTGTTTCTGCACAACGTGGACAAAGAATGAATGGAATCATTCAGAAAGCTTTCAAAATCAAACTACTGCAACAAATGTCCAGCATTGCATTGCCTTTGTTGGATTGTACTTGTCAGTAGTTGACCCCATTGTAAAGTTTCTTCTTGCTTATGTTGACACAGGGTCATTTCTCTTGCATGGATCTCTACTCCTGCTACGGGATAATTGCCAGTTTAGATGCATTTGCGAAGAAACTGCCAGTTGCTTTCTTCCACTGTAACTTAAGGGCACTGATGATGAGTCCGTTAGAGGAGGAGCCCTTGTGTCAATGTGAGGGATTCATTTACCTACTTGGACCGTCTTTGTGCTGAAGGACGCTCTGCATGGCCGTGTCGACTGAATGACTCATGATCACTGGATACAGGCAGTTTAAAAACAAAAGAAGTCAGCGGGGGTCGGAGGAGAAAAAGTGAGATGGCAGAACATGCATAAAAAGATGTCAGAGTTGGCTTCCTGTATGTTGAGGTGTCCATGCAGCTGCTGTTACATACTTCTAAGCAGGTTCCAGTAAAATTCCAGTGGTGTGTGTGTGTGTGTGTGGGTGGGGGGGGGGGGTTCTCTCGGGGGTCCTGCTTTTTCAGCTCGCCACAGTCACACTTAAGTGGAAGGCTTTGTAGTGAGGGGAGCAAGAATTCCCATTGCTGTGTGTGTGTGTGTGTGTGTGTGTGTGTGTGTGTAAAGTACAGATGTGTCTGGCGCCAAACCAAACCAATCAACATAGCTAGTGGACGAGGGGGGTGGGAGAGCAAAGACAGTGGTGTCAAAGCTCTGCAGAACATCCCTTGAGTTTTCCAACTCACTGATTCTAAAGCCGCACACATGTGATCCCTGGATAGGAAGCAACAGATAAGAAGACAAAAGTTGTATAATACTAAAATAAATCCTTTCCTTTTCTTTCTTTTCCTGGTCGCTGAGTTTATAGATGCCACTTATCCCTGTGTTTAATGTTTTGACGATAAAGCTGATTGTGTCATGCTTTTACCAGTCTTACTGTAGCCAGGGGACTGTGCGCAGGCAGAGGAGACCACACCATTATCGGATAACCCGGGCTACAACTTAACACATGCATATGACAGTGCCCCATTTTCGGGGGCATGTGGCTCAGGTCCGTCCCGTGGGAACATTTGGACCTACACTAACAGAACTCCCATCAGACCGTAAAGAAGTAGACTCACAGGAATAGTCTTTGGCTACATGTTTGTTTTGGTTAGGTCGCCATGTCTGACCTTGAGGTCTCAATAGCCCAAACTGTCATTTTCAGTCTACCCAGCTCTTTTTCCTCCCTCCCCTCGTTTCTCTCGCTCTTCTGCAGAAACTTCTCTGGTCTGGTTTCAATTAGGCTCTCAGGGATGTGTATGTGCTCTCTCGCATGTTTGCTCTGTACACGCATGGTCTCTATACGTCTCTGTCTTGTCCTCTGCTTTGAGATATAGGGTTTGTGGTTGGACTTTCCATCCCTTCTTCACATTCCTCACCATCATTCCTTCCTTATATCCCCGGTCTTAGCAGGGCTACGTGGTAACAAGCCGCAGACCTTTGGGCAAACACACACTCGATGGAAACTCAACCCAAAGGAAACAAAGTATGCTTGGCTTTCACAGAGGCAAAGAATAGCTGCATGCATCGACATTTCATTTTTATACCAGTGGCTTATTCTCTTTATTATTGTAGCATCTCTTTCCCGTTCTCACTCGTTCGCTCTGAAACAGAGGCCCTTGTGTTTCCTCCTCTGGAGGTCTGAACTCTTTCCATCCCCATGTGGCCTGTTAAATGTAGCTGGAGCATTAAGCGCCTCTGTGGGCATTTAGCTGTACGAGACCCGATCCGCAGCCTTGAGGTTTTGCGTGTGGGAGGCACCAACACTGGTTGTGCAAGACTGAGATCTCCAAAGCAGATCTTGCTGATTCAACGGTCCCCCTTTTCCTGCATGTTGATGGTTAATATGATAAGAAAGGAGACGGTGGGTGTTTTAACCTTGATTATATCACTTTTAATAAGGACACTCTCCAGACATTGTCTGGAAAATGGGATCAAAACATTTTCCAAAGTTTGCCTTTAGCCATTGAAGGCATGTCTAGCAGATGATTTCCAGAATACTGGGTCTGGAGGCTCTCTGCATTTCACCATTCACATATGCACATCATGGTGGGAGGTTCTCTGTCCAGATATATTAGAAATAACATTGTATAATCAAGCGCAGGGGTGTCAAACTCATTTTAGTTCAGGGGTTAGTACCAGTAGTACCAGTTAGGGACCAGTAAAATCCCAGCGTAATAACCTACAAACAATAACAACATCAAATCCAAAATGTACCCTTGGTCTTTATTGCAGTAAATGTCTTTCATTATTATGCTTTGCAAAGTCATTGGTCTGGGGCTGGTTTTGGACCCTGTGGTGGGCCAATTTTGGCCCGCATGCCATATATTTAATACTCCTGATCTAGAGGTTTGGCTGCTGTTGTGATATTCAGACAGGACATAGCACATGTGAATAAGAGCGACAGGAGGCAGAACATAATGGAAACAAATTCTAACATAGGAATATCACTTTTCTGCTCATAGCGCTTCACGCAGACATAGGCCCTTATTGCTGAATGCATGTAATCATGCTGTCCCGGTATTGAACCTATTGCATGAAACAATCGTCAAAATTCACAAAGAGAAACATTCTCAAAATCCAGACCTTTCAGAATACATCAATATCTTGGAAATCATTGACCTGATCAGATTTTATGCCTCAAATATGTACAAAACTAAAACATGATCCTCAGGAAATGGGGAGAAATTAAGTAGCATAACTCTCTGCAGCTACTTCGGCCCCAAGGCATCAGCCTGGGAATTTATTTCTCAGAGCAACCGCTCAGCAATCGGGTCACCGTACTAATTCATACTCTTATTCACACATTCACATCTGTCTCGTCCATTGGATTGATGGCATTGCCTCCTTCCCTCTGCTGGAGAGGATCATGATTGTCGTCTTGTGCACATCAGTGAAACCAAACACCTTCCTTGCCAAGGGGGATTTCCCCTGGAGCTGACATGATATGTTGTGTCCTACGCAACTCCCCCCTCTTCAGTCATCCACTTTCTTCTCTTTGTTTCTTTTCCTTGAAACATTTGTTTAGAAAATGGCTTTCAGATTTGTCAGATGCCTCCATCTATATTTCTCTTAATGCCCCCCCCCACACACACACACACATACACACACACACACACACCCCACTCCTTTCCCTCATGTAGGTAGTGGAGGAACAAGCCAGTTTGTGTTACTCTTGGTCTACTGCAGCCAAACGAGCCATTTGAACTGAGACAGAATGACAAAGCAAACATCGACTGGCTCGCATGTGTCTCCTGACATGTATTTGCAGTGATGTCATGCCTCAGTGCCAGCAGCTGCTAGATGTGTCGTCCATTGGACCATTTTGACATTGCGAACATGCTATGAGATAAATATCCAAATGGCATTTCTTGAAAACTGGTCAAAAAGTTTAGTTCGACTCACAGCTAAAAGTTGAAAGTTAGGTTCACTGTGACCTTGTGAACACAATATCTCTGAAACACCCTCTGGGATCCCTTTTAAATTAAGCACAGAAGTTCAACTTCACTCCCAGATGAACTCACGGATGTTGGGGGATCAGATGTTGCGATGACAGTGACCTCAGGGTGATGTGAAGAAACACAGCGGAAGGAATCCGATTACATCTGTGAGAAACGCTCATTTTCACTGATGATTGAATTTGGAGGCCAGGTTCACTGTGACCTCTCAAATCACCTTTGCCTTTTAGCTCAAGTTACTGAAGTCTACACACTGACCCTTTCAATTGTGTGCATATGTTTGCATGGGCCTCTCAAAGGGGATGGTGGCTGGACTAAACATGTCTGTGGCATCTGAGACCTCACATCCTAAACCTGCCTCTAGGGACTTTCCTCCACTTTTGGACAGTCATCACTCAGACTTAGATG
Organism: Chascanopsetta lugubris; assembly: GCA_016785325.1. Taxonomy (NCBI): domain Eukaryota; kingdom Metazoa; phylum Chordata; class Actinopteri; order Pleuronectiformes; family Bothidae; genus Chascanopsetta; species Chascanopsetta lugubris. The sequence continues at coordinate 78,826 of JAFBJT010106363.1, forward strand.
AACTCATCAGATATCACAGGTCAAAGGCCAAAGGTCACAATGACCTCATAGTATTAGGAGTGAAATATGTCTGGGAACCTTGGGCGGGACTGAAACTGCTGTGGTCTGTGGAAATATAGTACAGTACATCTAGTATTGTGTGTGTGTGTGTGTGTGTGTGTGTGTGTGTGTGTGTCCTTCATTCACACATTGGACCTTTGACCTCTGCTTGTTTGGCAGCAGTTCAGTAGCAACATTAACCTCAAGAGGATGTTGAACCACTCTGCCAGACCACCTGGTTCCACTGGACTGAAGTTCACATTCAATTGCACTGTATTACATAACTGTAACATGTGTGCTGACCTACTGTACGTACAGTCACTGAATCAGAGTTATATAATCAGCTTGGGAATAGAATGCAAGAGTTATTGCTGAATAAATGCACATTCAAAGCTGTTAAGGTTGGAGGATGACTGTCCCTGAAACAACTTTCACTGCAAAGCGCTTATTCAGCGCTTTGCAGTGACGGAGAGTGTTCTCCGTCCTGGACTTGTTAAACTGCTTTGATTCAGGAAACCATTTTAAAGATTGAATGCAAACGGCCAAATAATGATTTTTCCAGTTGTTCCGCAGCTTCAGACACAATGGGCCAGTTAAGTGTCTGCACTGCAAACACTGGTAACCGGAGCCCGAGCACGAGTGATGACACAATGATGCTGTTTCAAGTGCTTTCTCACTGGCAGTCGATTGTGGTCTCCATGTAAAAGAAATACAAAAATAAATCCTACACTGACTGAAGTATGAGGGCGTTGCAGAGTTGTCTTGCAGATAGGTTGAGCCAGAGGCATTAAAGTACACTCTTGTTAGCAGTGAACACTTGACTGAAGGCTCTGACATGACTCATGGGATCTTCTGTCTTACTGTGTTTTCAGACAAAAACAGAAGTGTCCTTTGAAGCTGAGGTGAATTACGAGGCTCTCGTGATAGAGCTGGACAGTGGCGAGATTAAATGAGACAATAATAGTAACACAGCCTTTTGTGGGATTAGTGAAAAGTATTTTATCGTGGTGAATGATAAAACTTTTATTGTCCAGAGTGGCCGGTATAAAAAAAGATGGCTGGGTGTTCACACATCAAAACATCTGAAGCCAAAGTAAAACAGCACATTTTCAACCAATTGTGTTGGTTTTATTATTTTTCATAGCATCAATGACATGTAATGAAAGTATGTACTTTGGCCATTGTCCTATTGTGGATGTTGCAGGATTCGATTGCCAACACTGCAGCCAGACCTAATGAAGAGATTGATATTGCTTGGCTTCATCTCCCGTCTCTGGTTTACAATGGAATCATTGTCCTAGTAATGATGGTGCTTTTGGCTAAGTGCTAACAATAGCATGAACAGTACTGCTTAGCAAGAGTTACATTAGTCACTATTGTCATTTCTGCTTCACTTATGGTGACATGAGATTAAACAACGATTGAGGATAACTGTAGGTTCTCAAAATTATTATTTACCCCAACCAATTATAAGACATTTATTTTTGTGGCATTGTTTTGTTCATTTCAAAAGTAACAATGTTATTTGCATATATACACATCGACATATTATGTGGTGCACCTTTTGGGGCCATTGTAGCCTATATCACCGTTGGTCATTAGGGTTATGAATTGTTCTCTGTTGAATCCGAGTAACTCCAATAAAAGTCCCCCTATGATTTCACTTCACACCCAACCCAGAAGTGTTAAAAGTTACTGATAACACATGTCATGTGACCCTCAAAAATGCAAGGATTGCAGTATTTGCCACGGACATGTGCTCAAACTCAACCTGTCACTACTGCAACAAGATCAGATGGTCACACACAGGGAAGAACCCATGAGTGGACGCACAAACACAGATTTGCATGAGTTCTGGTAAAGGAGATTAATAAACATTGACCAATAGAACCAACCAACTGCACAGTTTTCTAGAGCAACCAGCCTTGCAGCAGGAACAGGCTTCTTAAAGAGGCAGGATTGATTAGTGAATGACATCCAGGTGTGGTGAAGGGGGAGCAACAATGAAAACAAATACAACCACACACCAATCCATTCTATAAACAACTACAGAGATCTGTTGACATATCATGTGCCACTTTCTTCTTCTAAAATAAAAGTCTGAGCAATGCCTCTGCCACATGACATGTCCAGAATTCTTCTGGTTTGAGGACTGATGCCAGTGCCAGCGCAAACTGACATATTTAGAGAAGTGACCCTGAGGAAACATCTGACAGGATTTATACAGAGACAGAGAGAGAGAGATTTAGTTTTCCTTTGATTTGGCAGCAACTGACCGGAGGCAGCGACTGACCGGAGGCAGAGAATAACACTAGGCTGGAAGGAGCTCATTCAGGAGCCCGGGATAGACATGAGGTGAACCACAGAGACGGAACCGGACCGAGCAGGGACTTGTCCAGGTCCCAGCTGGTTCCTGTTGACTGACCGTGGCAGTAGTCCTCAAATGGGGTGGAGGGACTGTTCCTGCAGAACAGCTGTGATGTGGAAAAGATCTAAGCAGGACTGACAGTCCAGATCAGGGGTGGGCAATTATTTTTTCCATGGGGCCACATGAGAAACAGAAAATATTGGAGGGGGCCGGGCCAAAAGGCTGAACTCAATTCCGTATAATATTAATTGTATTTCTTTATAAAAAGCAGTAAATAGCATTGTTTTGACAAGCTGGTATGAGAAGGCTATATGTTATAATTAAGCAATGAAAAAGTGAGGTTGCCTTACAAAAAATTCCTTTATTCGATCAAATTGCCCAAACCAATGGCAAACAAAATATTAACACTTTTTTACCATTTGTGACTTATATTAGTGAACATTTTCAGTCACA